>JAXDDX010001017.1:0-13842 GCA_034670405.1 Hoplostethus atlanticus | reverse complement strand
TTTTTCCATTAATGACTGTGGGATTAGCAGCCTGTTTTACATGTGTGTTTAATGTGGCACTACCGATAAGGAAGCACATACGATATGCAATTAAACTGCACACTCACTTGCATTCCAGCCTTTGACTAGCTGTATCACAAGCCTCAAAAGTTTTGAAGGGGAGGTGGGCAGAAGTGCCCCACAGGAAGAGCAGGGGAGCGTGAGCTGGAAGGCCGCCTGGCGTGGATTCCTGCACGAGACGAGAGATGAAATAGAAATGTTAGCAAAGGTTCCTTTTTGGAATCAGTAAAGATGAACTGAATGAAAGGGAGTTGATTTGGCATTATTTGATAAACCATGACTGTAGTGACCGTTTCAATGAATATTTCCTGTTCTTGTTGGTCACTGTGGTGACTAGATTGTGATTTTCTACAAGCTTGTGCTGCCCAGGTGTTGAAAAAAAATATTGTCCAGAAGAGTTTGGTTTGTTTGAAGAAAAGTTCTTGGGTTTATTTCCTTGTACAAAAGAGAAATCCAGTTTCGATAAACAAAATAATCTAGACAATAATTTAGGGCAATACAATTGCTAAACGGAGTTTTGTCGTTCCAGTCCAAGTGAAGCCAAGCTGTAGAAAGGCTTTGCCCCAATCAGCCACTCTGTGCACACCTGTCCTGCCATCATATATAGCCTCGACCTTCAGAGGGCGTCAAACAGAGGGTTAGTAGACAAACAATAAACAAGCATTTCTGCCTAACATAGGGCTCCTACAATGACATCCTATTCCCTTTGTTGAACAGGCCTGTCTTAATGTTGTAAGCTCCATTCTTTGAGCCTGTGGGCCTGTGAGCGGTGCAAGCATGTGAAATGTTGCTACTCTATGAACTATATATATATATACATATATATGTATTTAAAGCAGTTTAGCAGATGATGAAAATGGCGGTATTTACCAGATTGCGCCACCACAGGGCAACAAAGGGGGGGGGGTGGCTTTTAGGGTCAGCTTTGGGCTGCTCCGGGCCATTGTCAGGGTCAGTCTGAAGCAGGTATTGACCAAAAAGCTAGTTTGACGCGCATTTGTGTCATAATAATCACCATCATCACCCCCACCACCATCTTGACTTGTCAAGCACTACTCAAAACAATGACACAACCGGCCAGATACATAAAACACACAGCCAGATTTAACGTAACGTTAAGGGCAGATACCGACGTGGCATCACATTGTCTCATTAATGACTGTGGGATTAGCAGCCTGTTTTACATGTGTGTTTAATGTGGCACTACCGATAAGGAAGCACATACGATATGCAATTAAACTGCACACTCACTTGCATTCCAGCCTTTGACTAGCTGTATCACAAGCCTCAAAAGTTTTGAAGGGGAGGTGGGCAGAAGTGCCCCACAGGAAGAGCAGGGGAGCGTGAGCTGGAAGGCCGCCTGGCGTGGATTCCTGCACGAGACGAGAGATGAAATAGAAATGTTAGCAAAGGTTCCTTTTTGGAATCAGTAAAGATGAACTGAATGAAAGGGAGTTGATTTGGCATTATTTGATAAACCATGACTGTAGTGACCGTTTCAATGAATATTTCCTGTTCTTGTTGGTCACTGTGGTGACTAGATTGTGATTTTCTACAAGCTTGTGCTGCCCAGGTGTTGAAAAAAAATATTGTCCAGAAGAGTTTGGTTTGTTTGAAGAAAAGTTCTTGGGTTTATTTCCTTGTACAAAAGAGAAATCCAGTTTCGATAAACAAAATAATCTAGACAATAATTTAGGGCAATACAATTGCTAAACGGAGTTTTGTCGTTCCAGTCCAAGTGAAGCCAAGCTGTAGAAAGGCTTTGCCCCAATCAGCCACTCTGTGCACACCTGTCCTGCCATCATATATAGCCTCGACCTTCAGAGGGCGTCAAACAGAGGGTTAGTAGACAAACAATAAACAAGCATTTCTGCCTAACATAGGGCTCCTACAATGACATCCTATTCCCTTTGTTGAACAGGCCTGTCTTAATGTTGTAAGCTCCATTCTTTGAGCCTGTGGGCCTGTGAGCGGTGCAAGCATGTGAAATGTTGCTACTCTATGAACTATATATATATATACATATATATGTATTTAAAGCAGTTTAGCAGATGATGAAAATGGCGGTATTTACCAGATTGCGCCACCACAGGGCAACAAAGGGGGGGGGGTGGCTTTTAGGGTCAGCTTTGGGCTGCTACGGGCCATTGTCAGGGTCAGTCTGAAGCAGGTATTGACCAAAAAGCTAGTTTGACGCGCATTTGTGTCATAATAATCACCATCATCACCCCCACCACCATCTTGACTTGTCAAGCACTACTCAAAACAATGACACAACCGGCCAGATACATAAAACACACAGCCAGATTTAACGTAACGTTAAGGGCAGATACCGACGTGGCATCACATTGTCTCATTAATGACTGTGGGATTAGCAGCCTGTTTTACATGTGTGTTTAATGTGGCACTACCGATAAGGAAGCACATACGATATGCAATTAAACTGCACACTCACTTGCATTCCAGCCTTTGACTAGCTGTATCACAAGCCTCAAAAGTTTTGAAGGGGAGGTGGGCAGAAGTGCCCCACAGGAAGAGCAGGGGAGCGTGAGCTGGAAGGCCGCCTGGCGTGGATTCCTGCACGAGACGAGAGATGAAATAGAAATGTTAGCAAAGGTTCCTTTTTGGAATCAGTAAAGATGAACTGAATGAAAGGGAGTTGATTTGGCATTATTTGATAAACCATGACTGTAGTGACCGTTTCAATGAATATTTCCTGTTCTTGTTGGTCACTGTGGTGACTAGATTGTGATTTTCTACAAGCTTGTGCTGCCCAGGTGTTGAAAAAAAATATTGTCCAGAAGAGTTTGGTTTGTTTGAAGAAAAGTTCTTGGGTTTATTTCCTTGTACAAAAGAGAAATCCAGTTTCGATAAACAAAATAATCTAGACAATAATTTAGGGCAATACAATTGCTAAACGGAGTTTTGTCGTTCCAGTCCAAGTGAAGCCAAGCTGTAGAAAGGCTTTGCCCCAATCAGCCACTCTGTGCACACCTGTCCTGCCATCATATATAGCCTCGACCTTCAGAGGGCGTCAAACAGAGGGTTAGTAGACAAACAATAAACAAGCATTTCTGCCTAACATAGGGCTCCTACAATGACATCCTATTCCCTTTGTTGAACAGGCCTGTCTTAATGTTGTAAGCTCCATTCTTTGAGCCTGTGGGCCTGTGAGCGGTGCAAGCATGTGAAATGTTGCTACTCTATGAACTATATATATATATACATATATATGTATTTAAAGCAGTTTAGCAGATGATGAAAATGGCGGTATTTACCAGATTGCGCCACCACAGGGCAACAAAGGGGGGGGGTGGCTTTTAGGGTCAGCTTTGGGCTGCTCCGGGCCATTGTCAGGGTCAGTCTGAAGCAGGTATTGACCAAAAAGCTAGTTTGACGCGCATTTGTGTCATAATAATCACCATCATCACCCCCACCACCATCTTGACTTGTCAAGCACTACTCAAAACAATGACACAACCGGCCAGATACATAAAACACACAGCCAGATTTAACGTAACGTTAAGGGCAGATACCGACGTGGCATCACATTGTCTCATTAATGACTGTGGGATTAGCAGCCTGTTTTACATGTGTGTTTAATGTGGCACTACCGATAAGGAAGCACATACGATATGCAATTAAACTGCACACTCACTTGCATTCCAGCCTTTGACTAGCTGTATCACAAGCCTCAAAAGTTTTGAAGGGGAGGTGGGCAGAAGTGCCCCACAGGAAGAGCAGGGGAGCGTGAGCTGGAAGGCCGCCTGGCGTGGATTCCTGCACGAGACGAGAGATGAAATAGAAATGTTAGCAAAGGTTCCTTTTTGGAATCAGTAAAGATGAACTGAATGAAAGGGAGTTGATTTGGCATTATTTGATAAACCATGACTGTAGTGACCGTTTCAATGAATATTTCCTGTTCTTGTTGGTCACTGTGGTGACTAGATTGTGATTTTCTACAAGCTTGTGCTGCCCAGGTGTTGAAAAACAATATTGTCCAGAAGAGTTTGGTTTGTTTGAAGAAAAGTTCTTGGGTTTATTTCCTTGTACAAAAGAGAAATCCAGTTTCGATAAACAAAATAATCTAGACAATAATTTAGGGCAATACAATTGCTAAACGGAGTTTTGTCGTTCCAGTCCAAGTGAAGCCAAGCTGTAGAAAGGCTTTGCCCCAATCAGCCACTCTGTGCACACCTGTCCTGCCATCATATATAGCCTCGACCTTCAGAGGGCGTCAAACAGAGGGTTAGTAGACAAACAATAAACAAGCATTTCTGCCTAACATAGGGCTCCTACAATGACATCCTATTCCCTTTGTTGAACAGGCCTGTCTTAATGTTGTAAGCTCCATTCTTTGAGCCTGTGGGCCTGTGAGCGGTGCAAGCATGTGAAATGTTGCTACTCTATGAACTATATATATATATACATATATATGTATTTAAAGCAGTTTAGCAGATGATGAAAATGGCGGGTATTTACCAGATTGCGCCACCACAGGGCAACAAAGGGGGGGGGGTGGCTTTTAGGGTCAGCTTTGGGCTGCTCCGGGCCATTGTCAGGGTCAGTCTGAAGCAGGTATTGACCAAAAAGCTAGTTTGACGCGCATTTGTGTCATAATAATCACCATCATCACCCCCACCACCATCTTGACTTGTCAAGCACTACTCAAAACAATGACACAACCGGCCAGATACATAAAACACACAGCCAGATTTAACGTAACGTTAAGGGCAGATACCGACGTGGCATCACATTGTCTCATTAATGACTGTGGGATTAGCAGCCTGTTTTACATGTGTGTTTAATGTGGCACTACCGATAAGGAAGCACATACGATATGCAATTAAACTGCACACTCACTTGCATTCCAGCCTTTGACTAGCTGTATCACAAGCCTCAAAAGTTTTGAAGGGGAGGTGGGCAGAAGTGCCCCACAGGAAGAGCAGGGGAGCGTGAGCTGGAAGGCCGCCTGGCGTGGATTCCTGCACGAGACGAGAGATGAAATAGAAATGTTAGCAAAGGTTCCTTTTTGGAATCAGTAAAGATGAACTGAATGAAAGGGAGTTGATTTGGCATTATTTGATAAACCATGACTGTAGTGACCGTTTCAATGAATATTTCCTGTTCTTGTTGGTCACTGTGGTGACTAGATTGTGATTTTCTACAAGCTTGTGCTGCCCAGGTGTTGAAAAACAATATTGTCCAGAAGAGTTTGGTTTGTTTGAAGAAAAGTTCTTGGGTTTATTTCCTTGTACAAAAGAGAAATCCAGTTTCGATAAACAAAATAATCTAGACAATAATTTAGGGCAATACAATTGCTAAACGGAGTTTTGTCGTTCCAGTCCAAGTGAAGCCAAGCTGTAGAAAGGCTTTGCCCCAATCAGCCACTCTGTGCACACCTGTCCTGCCATCATATATAGCCTCGACCTTCAGAGGGCGTCAAACAGAGGGTTAGTAGACAAACAATAAACAAGCATTTCTGCCTAACATAGGGCTCCTACAATGACATCCTATTCCCTTTGTTGAACAGGCCTGTCTTAATGTTGTAAGCTCCATTCTTTGAGCCTGTGGGCCTGTGAGCGGTGCAAGCATGTGAAATGTTGCTACTCTATGAACTATATATATATATACATATATATGTATTTAAAGCAGTTTAGCAGATGATGAAAATGGCGGTATTTACCAGATTGCGCCACCACAGGGCAACAAAGGGGGGGGGGGTGGCTTTTAGGGTCAGCTTTGGGCTGCTCCGGGCCATTGTCAGGGTCAGTCTGAAGCAGGTATTGACCAAAAAGCTAGTTTGACGCGCATTTGTGTCATAATAATCACCATCATCACCCCCACCACCATCTTGACTTGTCAAGCACTACTCAAAACAATGACACAACCGGCCAGATACATAAAACACACAGCCAGATTTAACGTAACGTTAAGGGCAGATACCGACGTGGCATCACATTGTCTCATTAATGACTGTGGGATTAGCAGCCTGTTTTACATGTGTGTTTAATGTGGCACTACCGATAAGGAAGCACATACGATATGCAATTAAACTGCACACTCACTTGCATTCCAGCCTTTGACTAGCTGTATCACAAGCCTCAAAAGTTTTGAAGGGGAGGTGGGCAGAAGTGCCCCACAGGAAGAGCAGGGGAGCGTGAGCTGGAAGGCCGCCTGGCGTGGATTCCTGCACGAGACGAGAGATGAAATAGAAATGTTAGCAAAGGTTCCTTTTTGGAATCAGTAAAGATGAACTGAATGAAAGGGAGTTGATTTGGCATTATTTGATAAACCATGACTGTAGTGACCGTTTCATGAATATTTCCTGTTCTATGTTGGTCACTGTGGTGACATAGATTGTGATTTTTCTATCGAAAGATTGTGCTGCCCAGTGTTGAAAAAACAATATTGTCCAGGAAGAGTTTGGTTTGTTTGAAGAAAAGTTCTTGGGTTTATTTCTTGTACAAAAGAGAAATCCAGTTTCGATAAACAAAATAATCTAGACAATAATTTAGGGCAATACATTGCTAAACGGCAGTTTTGTCGTTCCAGTCCAAGTGAAGCAAAGCTGTAGAAAGGCTTTGCCCCAATCAGGCACTCTGTGCACACGCTTGTACTGCCTTATCATTAGATCGCCTCGACCTTCGAGGGCGTCAACAGAGGGTTAGTATGAAAAACAATAAACAAGCATTTCTGCCTTATCATAGGAGTTACATACATGACATTCCTATTCCTTATGTTGATCAGGCTGTCTTAATGTTGTAAGCTCCATTCTTTGAAGCATGTGGGCATGATTTACACGTGCGGATTATGATCGAAGCATGCTGAGTGTATGGGTGGACTGTAAGAGCAAAGCAATTACTATAGTTTCCGTCGAGTTTCGAGTCTTCTCTTTTTATGTGAATTGTTAGCTATGTTTTGCTCGATGGTAATAGCTTATTGCGGAAGGTCATTCAAGGGTACCAACAAGTAATTGACGCAGCCAAACACTCTGATAGGCTAAAAAACAAGGCAGGGCCCGCGGTGAGTGGAGATTTTCCATTGGTCAGCACGCCCATTTTTGGAAATTGACTACCCAAGAGGCACATTATCCGTCAAGGCGTACCAACAGTCTTGCATTGCAGGGCCAAGGTATTCACCAATGAAAACTCAAGGACAAACACACCTACACCTACATAAGCCCGCGAAGGTAATTGACCAAAAAAACACCATAAGCTAGTTTGTACGCGATTTCGTGTCAATCTATAAATCACCATACATCTCCACCCAACACCTACCCTACTTCGAAACTGGACACACTTGTCCATGCACCCTTACTCCAAAACATTCTGAACACAACCCAAACCACCGGCCAACTAGGAGAGACATCTACAAGATACAAATAAACACACTACAAGCCACGGATTTAACCCGTAACGCTGTTCCACTCAACCTAAGGGCAACCCGAACAGCGTGATACCGACCACCGTCCGAACGGCATCACATTGTCTACATTATAATGGACTGTCCGGGACCTTGGGCTGTTGGGCGTGCGTGGTGGCTGGGAGGTCAGTCGAAGTTTTAGCTGGCTACAGAGCATGTATAGATGACAAAAGGGGTTTTCTTTTCAGCGACATTTTGCCTTTTGTTGAACTGTGAACCAAATATGCACTGTTACATACATCTGCCAGCTTGGCAACACCTTCAGCATAGCACCAGGTAAATATTTGCAGGGCTCTGTGGCGCGCAGATTCCCGTGTCCCTGACGTCCATAGGTGGTTTCTTCTCAGACAGAAATGACGCGCCATTAGTCTGGTGAGGGTAGTAGAGAGAGAAAGAATCTGCATCATGTGATCAGCTAAAACAACATGGTCCAGCATCTTCTGGCTAATTCTAAGCTTGCAGCCAAAAATCTGGGAATGCGATTTTTGATTTCTGGTCTGAAAATTTGAGAAACAGTTGCCCAGAACTGGTTTCGATTAGTTGTAAGAAAATATATCTAGGAATCAGGTCATTTTCATCATTCGTCTTGGATAGAATGGGAAAAGTCATTCTTGCTCTTATTAAAGTCCCGTATTGACTATTGCATTTCCCTGTTTTTGTGGCCTTGAATGAGGACGCTCTCTTCTCGGCTGCACAGCTATGCAAAAATTATATAAGTCCCATTTTTAGCAAAAATTTAATTGTTTTTCCCTGTACAGTGTCTTTACCGTGTCTTTTCTTACTGTGGCCTGCGTGCGTTGTTTTGTCTTTAACTGAAGAGGACAAACAGTCTGCCATTGTGAAGAATGATTGCTTGAGCTCTGTTTGTGATGAAGAAACAGTGCCCTCTTCTATTGGCGAATTTGACGGAAAATGCAGTGTTAGTGCCTATAGAGGCTTGCCGTCTTCAGATGATGGTCTTGTAGTACAGTTAAATACATTGAATTAAGTAATGAAGGTTAATATCTCAAAAATCAAAAAAAACTGTAACCTTCAAGTTCAATTGATTGGTAAAATAATAGAGGAACTTTTATTTACCTGTTAATGTGTTTAGCGGTAATGATATAAGAAGCTTTAAGGGGGAACCCTTTAGGTTTGTTTTGACTGAAGAAAAGTCAGTAGCAATTTGACCTCATATATCATTATATGTTACCTTTATCAATGCATTATTTATCATGTGATAAATAATAAATATATTACAGCAGGATTAAAGTGTGTTATTTTACCAACTTTACTCTTGCAGTTTCTCCATACATACGGAAAATGGTGTTCAGTCATGCCAAAACATTATGAAGAAGTTAAGCTTCATGAAATCAAATTACATATACTCGATAAGTAAAATGTTGAGACATATGGAAAGCAGAGTCTCACTTGCGGTCTCCTCTTGCGGACAGAAGTAGGATAACTGGAAGAAGTTGTCTGGTGAGTATTAGTAAGCCTGAACACCTTCTGTGCACGATCGTGGGGGCGGTCTGCGTTACGCCCCAGCCATTCACGCTAGGGAAATATTTAGAACATGTCACTCCACTCTACTCATGTTCAGTTGTAACATCAAAACAACGTGTGAGCAGCGTATCATGTTTAGGAATTTTTCAACTTGTCATAGAAAACAGAGTATGAAGTATTTCACCTTAATGTAGTCTGAGCCTCAACTTTTCCTTTGTACTGTTTGTACTGTTTACAAAGAAAGCTATCAAATTGATAACCACATGAACTTAATTGTTTTTTTTTTTTTTTTTTTAAACATAATGTTATTGATTTGAGAAGGATGGCTTACTCACAACATGAATTTATTCGTGTAAATTCTGTTCATGAAGGAGAAAGAAAGCATCAACAGAATTGACAGAGGGAAAAGTAACAATGGTATTAAGGTTGTTGTCCTTGTTAATAATATCCTTTGTAAAAATTTTAGCAGTGTCTTTATCTGACAAAGAAATAACATGAGTCACGCAGAAGGGAACAAAGATCATTTGAATGCATGCTAGGAGCAATATTTACCATATGCGAAAATGTGTACCAAAAATTGAAGTGATGAGACTACATACGCCACTGTTTTTCTTTTAAAGGCACCATCTTCTTGATGGCTACAACCAAAACCAGTCAATATATTTAGGTTGCCGTAAGTTAGAATTTGTTTCATGTGACATTTTCAAAACTACATAGGTATTCTTGTTTATGTGTAAGTGTCAAAATACACAGAAGTTAAGATATATTTACAGAGTCTCAAGACAAGGCTTTAGCAGTTCGTGGAAGGAACTTGGAGGTGAAAGTTCATCTGCAGGCTTAGTGTCCTCATAAGATCAGCACAGGTACACGTCAGGGCTTTTGGACCAAAGGCATTGGAGTGTATGTAGTTGTGATAAGATGTCTTACCCAGCACTGATTGGATACAACCAAATAAAGGGGAACATCACAATTACTAATGGTATAAGATTCATGGACAAACCGGACAGAGGCGGTTGTGAATAAGAGAAGAAGACTCATTTCGGTCCCATTTTGTCTGAGGACACATGACATTAGTATAGTAACAGAGAAGAGAGTAATAAGAATAATGCTAAACTGTCACTTAACTTAGAATGTATCTAAAAACAGATGTTTGAAAAGATGTCTCTAGTGATAAAAGGTAAAAGTAATCGGATGGCTAAATAATAGCGGCACGCTCTGCGCATTGGTTCACCGAGAGGACATGAGCCATACATCTACGACCAAAATGAAGCCACAGTGCGCGTGTCACACTGGTCATTAGGGGTCAAGTGGGGCATAGCGCCACCTTGCTGATCACCGTAGAAGGTCTGGTGCAAAACAAAGAGAATAATATAAGGATCATAGATAGCAGTTATTTAGTTTTGAAAGACGTTTTGAGGTTCGGGGAGGAGAAAAATTGGAAAGTAAGCACCTTGGTGCCTTTCACTCGCTATTCCATGGGACAGCCACGGACTTCTTCCTCATTGGCCATGCATCCATCGTAGGGCTGTGATTAAGTCAAGCTAACTCGCTTACAGTTATCGGACTGATCCCCAAATTCAATCGGTAAGTTTTGCCCAGAGGAAAAAACCGCCGTGCGCCGTTCTCTTCAAGTGAGCCCTCAGCTTTGGTGCAGTGAAGCATATTATTATCCTGCCTTGGTATGTGCTGGTTCGTGACATTAGACCCATATTGTTGTGCTGGATCGAATTGATATAGATGGTGCGAGTGTGTAAGTGACTAGTGGTAATTCTCTTATTTTTTTCAACCTGTGTCTTGTTTTTGTTGTTGCGTTGTTTATCTGTTGATAAAACTCAGACTGTTGTATCAGTGTATAAACAGTTCTTTGGAAGATGTATTGAAGCTTTGTCTTGTTGACTGTGAATCCACCAATCCAATTGAAACTAAGTTATATTTAGAGCAGTCAGCACTGTTCACAACATTTGACAATTCAAATCCAGTAAATATGGTAATATAAGCAATTATTAGCAAGTGGATAACATACTGTCCTGAGGGGGTTAGATGATGGCGCACTCCAAAGCTGTAGCCTGCACTAAAAGGCACAAACCAGATCAAGTTCTGTTGATATCTCTTATAAGTCAAGTCCTCTTGAATATGCATTGGAGCAGAAGATACTGTAAAAACACCAGTAGTAGGAAAAAACTTGATAGTTCATGGCTTCCTTTCTAAGAAACAATCACTGTAATATCTTATTTAATCCTT
The DNA here is from genome assembly GCA_034670405.1 of Hoplostethus atlanticus. Classification (NCBI taxonomy): domain Eukaryota; kingdom Metazoa; phylum Chordata; class Actinopteri; order Trachichthyiformes; family Trachichthyidae; genus Hoplostethus; species Hoplostethus atlanticus. The sequence continues at coordinate 2,631 of JAXDDX010001017.1, read as the reverse complement.
TTTATTTTTTTAACATTATTACTTATTCACAATTTGTGTGTGAGACACTTTTTACAATAGATTAATCCCAGAAAGTAAGGACCATTGTGGTTTATTGGTTGCTATTTTGGACCCTTGTTGTAACCAGGGTTTTGGGTGGGAGCTATTAATCTTTCTTTCTCTGTCTTCCCAAACCATGGATTTCAACCATTGTATATCATCCAAAATATGTGTGACTTCTAGTTGTTTCTGTCATTAAAGGTGTTTGGTGTGATAGGTGTTGGGCCACATGTTTGTACCAATATCAACAGATAAAGAAACACCCTACTATTAGTACTATTGCCACTATATAACTATTTAAGAAATAGCCTATTTACTAAACAACATCTCATTTGAGAAACGTCATGGACATTATCCCTTTCCTTATGATTTCCTTAGAAACATTTACAATTAACGAAACATAAGTAATTTGAAACCTTTTAAAGAACATTGTAATTCATTCTGATTGAAACAGTTAATTTATTTGGAGGTCTCTGAGTTAAAACACAAGAAAAGAAAATAGATAGGGGTTGTACCTCTTGGCTAGATGGTAGTCAGTCTCATCCATAGAGCATCTTTGCAACTCTTAAGAAGAATGAAGACTGGTTACGAATAAGTGTGGAACAAACAACATCATTTTATATTGATTTCATCTAGAAAAAAAACTGATGGAATAACCTTAAGCATAATATAATCAAATGATCAAATATCCTGAAATCCTAGTAAATTATTTGATTTTTCAATAGTGTCGAATCATAGTACTAGCCTTTATTACACATCCAAGGCAAGTTATTAATATATGTATGCACTGTATACAGGTACTGAGTTCCTGAAGGCACTCTTCAGTCTTATAATAACATTGGACTGTAATGGATTTGTAGTTTATCTAGTAGCTGTGGGACAGTTATGAGTTGTTATCATATCTAACCTCCATAAGGGCAACGGGGAGGCTGTCGAGTACCAGGACAGTGGCGCCTGTAGGCAGAATGAGGCTGGGTAGGTGAGCTGGTAAGTATAACATCACAAGCTGTATGGTTCTGAGATGAGATGCTCCTGTTTGTTATCACTGAATTACCCACTTTCATGACATACTCCTTGCTCAAGTCCTGTAATGTTTCTCTGTGAGGTCATGTGACATCGATGAAGGTAATGTTGTGAAACAACAACAACAACAACAACATACCACAAATAATGTACTGACCCCCTGAGGGCTGTTTTGTAATGTAACACTTGACTGGTCCAAACATCTCAAACACATTTTTAACCTTCCAAATATTCATTTTCATCACTGACACACAGAAGATTCTCCCAGATGGATCTAGATTAAATAAATTCTATTTCAGGGAGCACCAATCATAACTAGGTGAACTCAATGACCAATGATGAAACTAAAAGAAAATAGTCTATGCTGCCCCCTGGCGGCCAGACAAGGCAGTGACAGCAGGGATCCTCACACATCACTATGTGATGACCGCAGTCTTTTAGGGCAGATATGCAATGCATACAGGACTGGAGAAATGTAATTGCTAATAGACAATTTGGTGTTTAGATTTTTACTTTTCCAAGCAAAGCGAAATGAGAAATATGCCTATTTTGATCCTAGGTTTCACTCTTCCAACTGTTATCTACCTACATGCGGATGCAACCGCTGGTCTGACAAAATCAGACCATTGGTGTCTGAGATATGTCATCACGTGGAGGGAAAAAACGACGGTATCACAATGTGCCTTTTTTCCAATCGGGTCACAAGTGGCCTTTATGATTCTTATTGTCCACCACATGATGAAATTGGGAGGGACTATGGATCGGGCTGTGCCCTTCCATCCATCAAACCAGATACCTCAGGTGATATCTCAGACACCACTGTTCTGGATGAAACTTGGAGAGTTGCATTGTGGCACCGTTTGGCCGAATGGGGGTGCTATAACCCTGTAAAACCCAAATATAGAAAAAAATGAGCAACATTTTTTTTCACCTCTCAGATGTTGTTGTAGGGGGCCTCTGATGCAGAAATTAAAGGGTTTTCAAAATTTTTATGTTTTAGTAAGTTTTTAGGGACATGTTGTAATATTGCAACGTTGGCCCTAGTTGGGAGCAGAATTTCTGTGTTTATACTCACATTGTTTGAACAAATATACAAAACAACTAAGGGTTCATTTGCAGGGTTGAGTGCTTATGTTGCCCCATAACAGTCTATATCATGAATAATAATCACACAACAGTCATATTTTTTTATGAAGTCATTTATTAATACAAAAAAAAAGATAAAACTGTATTTACAAAACTCAAAATTTACAAAATCCCTTCTGAGCATTCAAAGTCCCAGTGTCCCAGTGTTCAGCCATGTTCATTTGCAGTGATAGTCCCAGAAACAGTTATTTTCCTCTGAAAAGCAAAGACGAACATTACACTTGCTGCATAGGGTGTTGGTATATCCTGTATTGCAGTGTCTGCAGCGCCTGTTGTGAATAATATAATTTGTACTAAACAATGAGATGCTTTATAATAAGCAATATAATCTATAATCTACATAAATATAGAATATGTTTGATTAAGCATGTAACCTAAAAGATCATAAAGTATCAAAATTTAATAAGCTTCAAAAATAGTCAT
>JAXDDX010001016.1:0-13858 GCA_034670405.1 Hoplostethus atlanticus | reverse complement strand
CTTTCCCGAGTATAATATCCCGTTTAAGTTCAGGAAAATTAACTACCCCCACCAAGCGTAAAAATAAAGACCCCTTTCTTTTTGGTTTTCTTTATTTCCTCAAATACAAAAGCAACAGTTAGTATTTTTATATTTTCCAACAACACTTTTCACCTGTGACCATGCACCACCTCTAATTATTTCCCAGTAATTACTTTTAGATCTGCCTTTCTAAAAGGTCCCCCAAGTACACCATTTAAAAAGTATGTTGGTCCAGACAGCTAGTTGGTAGGCATTAGACTCTCATCTCAGGGTTGTGGGTTTAAATTCCCACATGGGTTTTAACTATTACCTTTGTAGTCGCTTTGGATAAAACCGTTGTAAATGACTGAATGTTTTTATATTTCTTTTCGCTGCTGCCAAGGCGCTTTGCGCCCTGGGTACGACAGGGGCAGACCCGTGGCGCTGTGTCAAAGTTCAACTATATTCAATTTACGACCTGAAGTTGGTTTCGGATTACATTTCGGATTCGGCGTTGGGGGAAAGTTAAGGAAATTTATTGTGAGCGACGATCCTCCGTTTTTGCACCCCTCTTACAAAAAACCACTGTACTTTGACCTGTCAAACCGGGCTAGATTACCCGAGAGGTAAAAGATTCCTTAAAAATATTTTTAGTTTTGTAAAACCCTTTTATTTATTTTGAAAATGAAAAAAAAAGGGAAAACATTTCACTGTTTTTTTCACATCTAGACCACTTTGGGGACCAGGTCCACATCCAAAAATTTACATCCCTTAACTTGTCAAACAGGACAGTTTATCCCAGAGAAGCAAAAGATTCCTTTAAAAACCATTTTTTCAGATTTGAAAAAAACCTTTATTCTTTTTGTGAAAATGAAAAAAAAAGGGACATTTCACTGCTTTTTTCAACTAGACCACATTGGACCAGGTCCACACCAAAACTCTTCCCAAACCCGCCCAACCCCCGGGACTAGACTATCTCGAGAGGCTAAAGTTTCCCTTTTAAAACATAGTTTTGATTTTTGAAACCTTTTTTTCTATTTTAAAAATGCAAAAAAAAGGGACATTTCGCTGTTTTTTTTTACATCTAGCCCAATTGGACCAGGTCCACATCCAAAACTACTATCCCCTAGATTTGTCAAACCTGACTAGTTTATCCCAGAGGGCTAAAGATTCCTTAAAACACAGTTTAGATTTGTAAAAACCTTTATTCATTTGTGAAAAGAAAAAAAAAAGGGTTCGCTTTTTTTCACATCTAGACCACTTGGACCAGGTCCAGACCCAAAAACTACAAACCCTGCCCTGTCAAACCTGGACTAGACTTCCCAGAGAGGCTAAAGTTTCCTTTAAAAACATAGTTTTAGTTTTGTGAAACCCTTTATTCATTTGTGAAAATACAAAACAGGGCACTTTCTCTGCTTTTTTCACATCTAAACCATTGGACCAGGCCCACTCCAAAACTATATTAGACTGTCAAACCGGGACTAGACTATCCCAGAAGGACAGAGACGTTTTTAAGACCTTTTTTTGATATGAAAAACCCTTTATTTATTTTATTTGGAAAATGAAAAAAAATAGCAATTTTGAGGATATAATTGAATTGACCTTGGCACTTTAGTGTAAAAAGTCAGTCCTCCTTTTTCATTTTGTATCCCCATGAGCTCGCGTCTTTCTCACTTGAAAAAAAAGTAGAAAAGTTATTTTCCCTTTTGAAAAACAACAAAAACATTTTCATAGTTTGGGTCAATTAGTTAATGTACCTTCAAATTCTTCTTTCCCAAAAAAATCACGTTGTTCTTACCTTTCCTCTAAGGGCCCACAGTAACCTCTGTCACTGCTTCTCCCAAATCCAGTTTCCTCAATTTCCCCAAACCCTTTCCCCGTGGCCTGTGTTAGAAGTACCAAAATTTCCCCATTTTCTTCATTTGATTATTATGGACTTTTTTTGTGAAAAGCTGTCGTCAATACTTTGTAAAACAATTATCAACATTTGATTTAGAAACATTTAATTCATCTTGTTCTACTAACATCTCCCTCATTTCAGACCCTGCTCTTTTCCCCTGCCAACAGTTGCCCCCATTGTGTTTAAAAGTTTATACTGTGACCTGCACATTGCCTAGTCATTTGTGTTGCACCCCTTTGTTTTGCCGGAATTCCTCCCTGAAATTTGTTTTTGAACATTATTTTTTAGCGTTTTCCCGCCTGCCTTAACCCTTTACCTTTTTAACCTGTGGTGGCCTGTGTTGTCCCCGTGGAAAAGTAAACTTTTTTTTAATGTCCTGCAGTCTGTCAATGCGTCAAAAGCATATTTCTCAATTTCCTTTTCCCTTACTGCACTATTGCTATAAAGATGCTACAATACTGTACTGCTTTCAAGTCCCTATGGAGACCTTTAACTACTAAAAACCCCCATTTTTAAGTCGTCTTTGTTTCTTCCTCTATCCTCTTGCTCCTTTCGACCAACTATCATTTGCACGTCCTGCTTTTGTCTAAATTTCCTTCTGTTTACTGTCGTCCCTTTTACATTCTGAAATTTTCTGCTCTCACTTTCCTTATTCTTTCCTTGTTTTTTTCCTTCCTTTCTTTTCCCTGAAACCCAAATTTTTTCCCTAAAACCCAAATTGCCACAATTCATAAAACCCGCAAGGGATAGTTGTCCAAGGATACGTTTCCTTCTATTTTTAAGTAGGGTGAGAAAGGAAAAGGTTATGAAGTTGGTGTAAAATTGATACCAAGATATCAAGTAGCCTGTTTTTGCTTGGGTGGAGTATGTTTCTTTTTTAATTACAAAGTAAAGATCTTTTTTAAAAAATGTTTTTAAAATTTACAAATATGTACTGCAAGTAGTTGAGATCAATTTTTAAGAAAAAGGTCAACACCTGAAAAACCCAAAAAGTGTAAAACTTATCTATTCCAGCAAGGGAGAAATGCTTAAAGAACTCGTTAAAGCTAAGAATGCTTTTGGGAAAAATCAGTAAAGCTAACGCTAGAAATTTGAAGCTAGAAATCGGGAGTAATCTTTAGGCCCAAAGAGTCTGCAGAGTCTGCAGCTAGGAAAGGAATTTAAGAAATCTTTTAAACAAAGAAACTAAGTGATTCTAAACATTTTGTACAAAAGGGACCCAGGCCGAGAGTAAAAGAGGAAGGGTGTATATCCTGCAAGCCAGAAAATAAAGTGTTGAAATGTATAACCCAAATGTTTGGTATGTGTGAAAAAAATGAGAGAGACTTGTGTGTTATTTAAATATAAATTTTTAGGATTAATATTTTTTAAAAAGCTATGTAAATTAGTAGGGATCAAGGTTGTTCAAAGTATGTATTTATGTAAGGGATAAAAAAGCAGACTGTAAATTGACTGCTGCAAAAACAGGGAACAATGTACAAAAACCCTGGGGCAGTTAGGTAAAGGTCCCATCCTAGGGCAGTTAGGTTAAGAATAAGTGTTGTAACAAAACAAATGATGTAAGAGTAAAGGAACCAGGAGAGGGGAGGGCCAGGCCATCTGAGGCCCAGGATAATGACATGGTTTTTTAGGGGCCGTAGTAGGGATAAGATATAGGGACAAGGAAACGGGCTATTCAGGGTTGCTTGACTGTCTCTGAATATGCCGGTTATCCCCCCCTCATCAAAACCCTTAACACGAAAAGAGAAGAAGCAACTGGGGCAGGAAAATACTAAAAAGAATCCCCCCGTCTGGTGGGATTTGGACTCGGTTTTTTTCTGCACTCCGGATAAAAGCTTTAAAGAATATCTGCAGTTTCGAACTGAATTTGTCTTTAAAGAAAAAACCAACCATTGAAGGTCAACCAACACCAGACGCAAGATAAAAATTTTCAATTTTTTGTCTCCCCGCTCACCGCCCCCCCGCGTCGCAATACCAACAGGAATTGAGAGTCTCTTCCTTATCTGAGTCGTACCCAGACAATCTAATGGTTGTACCCAGACGAACCATCATAAATAACAGCGGCAACAGGGGAGAGGAAAAAGGCCAGGCCAAGGTTTCTCCCTCCTCGTTCCAAAATTATATGATTAAATTATCTTACCACAGCAGGGTAATTTAACCCTTCTTTATTAATATTTTTTTATTTTTTCTGTATTATTACCCTTTATTGTTAAAATGATTGCTAAGAACTTTATAGGGTTGAATCTCCCACCCCGGGGAAGCTACTGTAGGGCCCTATGCCTTTTGGGCCGGGGTGTATGAGGCTGGGAGAGGTTCGGGGAAATGGTAGGGAAACCAAAAACCCGGAGCGGCGGTGTATGACACCGGGGAGGTTTTCAGGTATAGAGTTCAATATTATTGTTAAAAAATCTGTAACGCTTATGGTTTTTTCCCCTTTTGCAAAAACATTTAATAAATATTAAAACCCAATTCAAGAAAGTATGGACATCGAATGTTTGAATTTTTCCCAAAGGGAAAAAAGGTTAGGTAATCAGGTGGGTAAATAACTAAAAAGGTTCTTATGGTTTTTACCCAAATTTAAAATAAACATCCCCTTTGGGGGGGTTATTACCCAACCCGCTAAAACTAACCTGGCACGACAAGTGCACTGACATAGGGGAGAGCTCCGTTAACGGACGGGGCCGATAGCGTCTTTGGGGGCCCTATGCTATTTGGCCGGCAGCGACATCGGATGAGAAGGGTAAGACTCCGGACGAAGGCAGCAAAGCAGGCGAATCTCCTCCCCCACCATTAGATATTAGACTTAACCCTAACCGGGTAATCCCCACTAGGCTTAGGCTTTAATCGGACCTTAAAGGAGAGCTGGCCCAAGTGAGACCCTGTCTGACCGATAAGAGGCTGACCTGCTTGGGGGGTCAAACGGGGCGCCCAACGGGGGCTCGACAGAAAAGACTGTAGAGCCAAAGAAGAACCCCTGGCAAAAAGGGCCACTGCTCGTGTAGAGACAACCCGAAGAAGAAAAGGTGTGCGGCAGTAATCAAATGCTTAAGGCCAAATAACCGAAAAATCCCTAAAGAGAACATAGGTTGACGGACCGCAAATCGACTAAAAAACCGGGGAGAGAGCGAGCAGAAAAACAGGAGGAGGGGCCCCCAGCAAAATCTCCCTCACGAGCGTGAGATACCCAAAAAACCAGTCGTACCTCACCCTGATCGAGACAAAGAGGGGTTTTTGAGAAGTAACGTCGAGACACAAAAGGGCAAAGCTACTCTTTGAGACCTGGGAGAAAAAAATGAAATACGGTTACACATGGAAATAGTGTGGTGCATCAGAAAGCACAGCTAAAGAAAGGGGACATTGGCGAGGAAAAGACAAGCGACCGCTATGTGCAGCAGAGGAAAATGTCTTTTTTCGGGATCGGGAATGGAATGAACGCCCAAAGGCAGAATAGTTCCAGAAAAAGGACGTGGAGGGGTGGGCAGGCCTTTCATGAACGTAGGGCCCTGTGGCACCTTCCCCCACGGAAAGAATTGGAGAAAAAAGAACCTCTGGATTGCCCAGAACCCGATACGCCGGGTCCTTAAAAAGGCGCGATATCGGGGCACTCAATGCAGGCCAGGGACAACGGGTTTAAGGTCAAAAATCAAAAGACAGTGCCCGGGGACGGTATGCATGGATTAGCCGGCCCCTTTTGGAATAAAAGGGAAAAAGGGTGAGAAATACCTTCTATGCTATAGACTCATGTCGGGGATTATGGTGAGCCAAGAAAACCAAAGGTAGAACTTGTTACATGTTAGACCAAGTGGCGTCCCGGGGGGTGCCCCAAAAAGCTAAGAACAGACAAGGGACTCTTTCCCCAATTCTAATGGTCAATGGTGCCAACAAAATGGAGTTATGAAATTTACTCCCCCCCGTACACTCCGCAGGCAAATGGAGTAGGAAAGAACAATCGGCCTGGTGAAAAAAATGGATTGGCAAAAAATGCAAATACCAAAGGGAAAGGGCTTAGGGCCTGGAGATAGGGAAGGCCCCAAAAGACAACACGAGTGACAGGCCCTCCCCCGCGGGGAAGAACTAGTCATAAAAAAATGGCCCCCGCACTAAAGTCCCCTTTTATGTGGGCGAGAAGTGTGGATAAAGGCACGAGCCATCCCATGGGCACGGCAGAAAAGCGAAATAAGATATCCAAATAGTAGTACAAATTTTTAGACGCAAAAAAGTTTTTCTAAAGAAGAAGGGAAAACCCGGGGGGTGGAGCAACTCAAAACCCAATTCAAGCTAGAATAACCAGGAATCAAAAAGGCCCCGAACACACCCGGCCCCCACCTACGTCAACTGGCTGCTGTCTACGGGGCGGTTTTCTTGAGAAAGCGTATAGGGGTCTGGGCAGGCAGAGCCTTTTCGGAAAAAAGAACTTAGCAAAAATTTGGAAACCTGGCAATAGAGGATTTTAAGCGATCACTCTGGAAGTGATTGTAATGAGAAAAGGGGCCCCCTTTTTTAATTACGATATCATGGGACTAACGACGTTCAAGAAGGGGGTTTCAAATAAATTGAAGATCAGTTTAAGAAGAAAGGTCAGACACCCAGAAATAGACCAAAAATGTGTAACATTATTAATCCAGCAGAGGGGGCAAAGCTTAAGAGACTCAGTTAAAGCTAAGAATGCTATTGTGAAATCAGCTAAAGCTAACGCTAGAAATGTTTAAGCTAGAAAAGAGGGGGTAAACATTTAGGCCCCCGAAGATTGCAGAGTCTCACTAGGAAGAGAAGTTTAAGAAATCATTTAAAAAAAAACTAGAGTGATTCATAAAACATTGTTGTATCGAATGGAGCCGGCCCCAAAATAAAAAAAAGGGAAAGGGGGTAATCCTGCAGAGCCCAGAAAAAAAATAGACTGTTTTTAAAATGTATTAACCCAAAGATTGGTATGTGTGTACAAAATGAGAGAGACTTGGGTTTATTAATATCAACTTAGGTTAATATTTTTAAGAAGCTTGTGAATTTAGCTAGGGATCAAAGGGTTTATTCAAAAGTATGTATTCTAGTAAGGGATAAAAATACTTAAAAATGACTGCTGCTAAAAAAGGGAACAATGTACAATAACCTGGGGGCGTTAGGTCAAGGTACCATAACCCAGGGCAGTTATTTTAAATTTAAATGTGTAACTAATCAAAGATGAAAGTAAAGGGGAAAACCCGAGAGTGGGAGAGGCCAGGGCCATCTGAGGACCGAGGTAATGGGCATGGGAATTTTTGGCCCAGTAGAGGTTAAAAATATGGAGACTAAAAGGAAACGGGGCTATTCGGGTTGCTTGACTGTCTCTGAATAGCCTGGTTGTCCCCCCTCAGCAAACCCCTTTAAAAGGAAAGAAAAGAGCAACTTCGGAGCGGAAAAACTAAGAAGAATTCCACCTCCGGAAGGGGTTTGGACTCGAGTATTTTCTGCATCGGAGTGAAAGATTTGAAGAATATCTGCAGTTTCCGAACTGAATTTGTGCTTGAAACAAAAACCAACCCATTGAAGGATCAACCAATACCAAGACTGCAAGATAGAAATTTAACTTTTTTGTTCCCCTCGCTCACTTCCCCCGCTGTCGCAATACCAACAGGAATTGAGATCCCTCTTCCTTATTGAGCCCGTACCAGACGAGATCACACTGATTCGTACCCCGACGAAACCATCACAAATAAAAGCGGCAAAAGCAGGAAGGAAAAAAAGGCCAGGGCCAGCCAGGTTTTCCCCTCTCGTTCCAAAATTATTGATTAGTTATTTACCACAAAGGGTAATTAATCCTTTTTTATTAATATTTTTTTTTATTTCTGTATTATTATCCCTTATTGTTAAAAATCGTTGCTGAAGAACTTTATACTGGTTGAATCTCCCCCCTCCGGGGAAACGTATCTGTAGGACCTATGCCTAAGGCCGCGGTGTATGAGGGTGGGAGGTTTTGAGGTATATGGTCGGGAGAACCAACCGGCGGCGGGTATGATGCCCGGGGGGGTTCGAGGTAAGGGGTTAATTTTGTTCAAATTGTTTCGCTGTATGGTATCCCTTGCTAAACATTTAATAAATATTATAACCAAATTTAAGAAAGTAGTGGACATCGAAATGATTTAATTCCCAAGGGGGTAAAAAGGGTTTGGTAAACAGGTGTGTATAATAACTAAAAGGTTTCTTATAGGGTTTTTAGCCAATTAAATCAAACAGTACCCCTTTGGGGTTTTAACGCCCCTAAAAACTAACCGGGGACGTAACAAGTGCACTGTCCCGGGGGGAGTGCGTTAAGGGGCGTGGCCGTAGCTCGTTGGGCCCTGTGCATTTGGCCCCCAGCGACATCATTGGAAAGGGTAGCTCCGGACGAAGGCAATCAGAAGCCCGGCGAATCTCTCGCCACCCCTTTAATGTTAACTTTTAACCAAACCGGGTTAATACCCCCTAGGCTTAGGGTTTTAACTCGGACCCTTTAAACGGAGGCTGGACCAAGTGAGACCCTCTGTCTGATGATAAAAGGGACCTGTTCGGGGATCAACAGTACATTTTCATAGAAAGAAAAAAACACTATCTACCAGGGTTTTTTTTAAGCACCCAAAATTTTTTTTACTTGCCTTAACTCCCGGGCTTGTATCCCAACATGGACGAGCCAACAAGGCAGCGTCCATGGACTAAAGGGGGGTGGAAGGAGGGCCCAAAAGGAGGTATAGGGACAGAGGGATCGCAGATGGGCAGCGCGACACCAGCGCCTATGGCGGGGCACGGTATTACGGATACAGGGCAACCCCCCGCAATTTTAAGGGCCCAGCACCCCTAGCGGAGGACTGAAAAACCCTTCTATGCACGGGTTTTTTAGGGTAGAACAAAACCTAGCTCGCCCGGGTAACAGCTCACCGTTAGCGCAACCGGAGTGGTTCTACGCTGGGGGGTGGGAAAAACCTCTCTGTGACCGAGCACAGTGTGAGGAGGGGGTTGACGAGGGTGGAACACCCGGAAAGTTTGGTCCAGATGGGATATTGGCGAGTACTGAAGCTGTGTAATAGCAGCTCCAGTGTTTACCATTATTAACATTCCTGGCTGGTCGTGGTCCCCCCCTGCTTTAAGAGATCCACTATTTGTCCCCTGCCCAAAATGCTTTCCCAGCTGCTTGAATGAACCGACCGGGGGCCCCAAACCTCGGTGGTCATGAAATGCTTTGGAGGCTGATTAAAGGGTACATTTGCGCCTTCCTCCCTTGTCCCTGGACCCCTGCAGTTTGCTTATCGTCCCAAAAGATCCAGGATATCTGTCTCCCAGGTATGCAAACCACACTTCTCATCTGGACAGCCGGGAAGGGGGCTATGTGAGACTGCTGTTCATTGATTAGTTCATTTCAATACCATAGTCCCCACCCGACTGGCTGGAATTTTTTTTAGTGGGGTGAACACCCCCCCTGTGTGCCTGGATCCTGGACTTCCTGACCGCCAGGCCCCAGGTGGTCAGGGTGGGTAGACACACCTCCAACCCCCTCACCCTGAACACAGGATCCCCCCAGGGTTGCGTCCTCAGCCCCCTACTGTACTCCCTGTACACACATGACTGTGTGGCCAGGTTCAGCTCCAACACCATCATTAAGTTTGCGGATGACACAGTGGTGGTGGGCCTGATCTCCAACAACGACGAGAAGGCCTACCTGGAGGAAGTTGCTGATCTGTCACTCTGGTGCCAGGACAACAGCCTCCTCCTGAATGTCACCAAAACTAAGGAGCTGATTGTGGACTTTAGGAGGACACAACAACAGAGGACGTACTCACCACTGGGGATTAATGGGAATACTGTGGAGAGGGTGAGCAGGTATAAATACCTGGGAGTCAACATCACCGAAGATCTGACATGGTCCACACACACTGACACTCTGGTGAGAAAGGCGAGGCAGCGCCTTTACCACCTCAGGCAGCTGAGGAAATTCAAAGTCTCCCGGAGGATCCTTCAGTCCTTCTACTCTGGAGCTGTGGAGAGCATCCTGACAGGAAGCATCACTGCCTGGTTTGGCAACAGCTCCGCTCAGGACAGGAAGGCTCTGCAGAGAGTAGTGCGTTCGGCTGAGCGCACTATTGGAACTACACTCCCCACCCTGCAGGACTTGTACACCAGGAGGTGCAGAACCAGAGCCTGCAGGATCATGAAGGATCCTCACCACCCCAACAACGGACTGTTTCAGCTGCTGCGGTCAGGCAAGCGCCTCCGTAGTCACGCTGCCAAAACAGAGAGACTGAGACAGAGTTTCTTTCCTCAGGCCATCAGGACTGTGAACTCCGACCTCACCAGGGCCCCCACCAAGACACACACACTGCCCCTCTTATGCACACACACACACACACACTTAGGTAAAGACTACACATAATTTATAATTTATATTATACATACAATTTTCCCTTTTTTTACTATATTTTTTTATAAAGTGCTCTTATTGTAAATATTGTGTTGTTTTTTTATATAGAGCTCTTAAAAACTGTTTATTGTAAATAGTGTGAACCTGTTATTTTGCACATTTCTGCTGAGCATTGCCACTTTGCATTTCACTACACACCTCGTGTGTGTATGTGACAATTAAAACTTCTTGAATCTTGAACTATCCTACTATACTTAATAGAAAAAAATGTCTGTTCATGGATATAAGTTGAAACTGCTGTTGACCTACCTCTGACAGCATCACATGTAGGATGTATTTGATCCTGTCAGAAGACACCATGGTGCAGACTTCAGCAGAGAGGGTATCACAGCTGTCGAGGAAGTCTGACAGGTATTTGAAGATCTTGTCCAGCTGGGTGTCATCATGAAAGATGATTGGGACCCACCGCTCCGCATAAGTAAAGTGGGGCTGCTCCTCACCAGAGACAATGGCCTGAAAAGTATGAATTCAATAAATTCAAATCTTAATAATTACTCAGTCCTGTCTCATTTTCTGGGACAACAAGGCCACAGTGGTGGGCCCAACCTTGTCTCTAAAACACCTATCTCCTAGTCAGCCTACTCCATCAGTTCCAGTGACAGCAAGAGAGCAGAATTCCCCAACTGTGGCCTACTCTCCACAGTGTGGCTTTAACACTCATCATTGTAACTTGCATTCATTTCCAAACTAACATGTACTATTTCAGCTTGCTGTGGAGCTGTGGGGCTGATGCCAATGAGGCTATGGCTCACCCTCACATGATAGCCATTACACAGTTCTTTGGTATCAAAGCTGTGCTGGTACGCACTTCAAAGTATTTCCTCTGGTGTAGTATAGTGTAGTACATTTAAGCATGATGGAGTGTCTAGCAGAAGAGACCAAGCCTTACATATGAAAGAAAATAAGATTGAAACTTTATCACTACATTCACCTTGTTGCAGTTTCTGTATAGAAACTGGCAATCGACTCAGTAAAAAATGTATATTAATTGTTTAATTTGTGAGTACCCTTTCATATATTACATTTTATTACATTGTGATACATCATCAGGTTAAGTGTATGCTCCTCGATTTGGTCATTTGTCTTTAGCTACAAAGTTTTCGTGAATATTGTTCCATAGCAAATGAAAAAGTAATGAGATGTCAAAGGAATGCAGGTTCATGAAATTAACAGAAAGAGAGGCTTACCCTCAGTGTTTCATCGACACCGTTGTGGTCCACAATGAACTCAACAAGCTCTTCATTTCTTTTGCGCCTGGCTTCAACAGTTTCTGCTGCTTTGTCCTAAAGGAAAAGAAAAGATTGAAAGGATTTTTCTGGTGAGATTATATAAGACAGGACTCAAATGAACCAACTTTGTCATACCATTGTCACCACTGTTATGGAAGTATTCTAATTCAAACAAAGCTTTTTGCTTAAAGTAAATTTGAACAACGCTGGTTATATCAGACTATAATTAATTTCCAGTTTCAATTTCTTGTCTGCAACACCATTGACATGAACATTATAGTTATATAAGTATACATACTTATCTGTTGAATTTTCAAGTGCAACTGATAATTAGTCAAGACTGTCTTGTCCCATAATTAGTTGTCCATGCTTACCCTGACCATAAGAATGTGGCCAACACGGGAGTTAGCCTGTAGTTTTTTTCTTATGGTTGTCTCTGTGACGACAGTGTCTCCTCTTCCAGGGTTGTGACATTCTTCAAGCCCATCATAGAAATGCCAGCTTTTATCCATACCAAGTTTGTGGAATGCCACAAAGTGCTTTGCAGCACACAGGTGATATGTCACAGCAGCTGGCTCGTACCTTTGTGACAAAAGAGTATTGTACAAAGATTGTGTAAAAAGTCACACTGAAGGCATAAAATAATAATTTAACATAATTTAAATTATATTAAAATAGCAATGAAAACAAATGGAACAAGTGAAAACAAACAACACAATTTTACCACAGCCTATCACTTGATGTGTACTGTATGTAAGTCTTACTTCCCACCAAGAATTGTCACCAGATGTGGCAAGGCAGTAGGATGTTGCTTGTGAGTTAGGTTCCCTTTGTGGATTACTGAGACCAGTAAAAGACATGGCGATCCATGCACAAAGTCATGCTGCAGTGTTGTCTCACTTTCAGTGCAATGTCCAAGACCTCTGTTGAGATAAAAGGAAGAAAAGAATAAACAATAGTTGGCCTACTAAAATGAAATGTCAGACTCAACAGACTATTAGACTTGTAGGGCATTGGAACCCTAACAACTAAATCCTGATCACCGTTGATGGCGAGGCAGGTGTTTTAAAAGGTCCTGTCTGGATATTGCTTGGAATTGGTTGTAAGTTGTAAAATATGGGTGATATTGTCCTGTTGCGTACAATTCTGTAAAGGCTTCCCACGACTTAGGTGCTGAATATTTAAAATGTGATAACATTTAATTAATGTGACGGTACTCCAGGCCTGGTCATATATCACAGTGATTCATCAAGGTCAGCGAAGGATGTGGTTGGTCTTCAAACCTTGATAATTCATTAACAATGTAGATCTGTGGAACTGTTTGGCAGTTACATTCTAGATTGAATTATCTGAAATGTATGTGTAGCACCTGTAGGGACTAAGGAGATAGTGAGATAGGCCAGTAGGTTCGTCTTCTGGAGCTTAGTGGAATGTTTAATTATGACTCGGAGACAAGAATTTTGTATAAAATGTGCCGGCTGTTATTGAACAATAAAGAATTTGAAATTTACAATTTGGTACGTTTCATATAAAAATAAAAAAATAAAGCAAATATCAATAGCAATACAGGCTATTGCCCGGTTCAAGTTCACAACATCAAAAGTCCCTGGCTGCACCCTTTTTACCTGAAGTTGTAGGTATCTATCCTAATTTCAAGGTGGTTCAAAAACAAGATCGAGATCAAATAATCAGGTTCTAATACACAATCAAATACATCCAAACACCATCCGCAGTAGGAACGTATCCTACCACTCAGCCACAGGTCCACAGGTCCAGTGTAAGGGGTAAGTCTGTAGTTCCAGTCAGAATAAGTCAAAAGGGGAGTCAAAGTTCCAGGGGACTGGGGAATGTGTCTGAGGAAGGAAATGGGAATATGGGGAGAGTGAGGGGTGTGTTTGCAGCTTGGGGCCTACCCCCACCCGCAGAGTGTAGCAGTTGAAACCTGTCCAATGTTCAGTATCTTGTGATCCCTAGATCCAGGTGGGAAGGCTCGCCATCTAGGTTCTGAAAAGATTTATCCATCCAAAACAAAAAACCTGACCTGTCACAGACCGGATCAGAGATGTCTCATGAATATCAAAAATTACAATCATACAGTCAAACTTACCATCATGCAATTTGCATTACTATGAACATTGATATCCAAATCTCTGAACAGTTTTACATCAAATGCAAAAAAACATACAATAAGGATAAATGAATTATATCCTTTCCTTTGCATTGTAGCCTATACCAAAATAGCACCCCACACAATAATATAACTATGTACAACATTAAAATGAATCCCTCAATGAAAAAACTGAG
>JAXDDX010001015.1:0-13874 GCA_034670405.1 Hoplostethus atlanticus | reverse complement strand
CTAAATCAGCCACAACATTAAAACCACTGACGGGTGAAGTGAATAACATTGATTATTGTTGACAATGGCCCCTGTCAAGGGGTGGGATATATTGGGAAGCAAGTGAACAGTCAGTTCTTGAAGTTGGTGGAAGCAGGAAAAATGGGCAAGCGTAAGGATCTGAGTGACTTTGACAAGGGCCAAATTGTGATGGCTAGACGACTGGGTCAGAGCATCTCCAAAATGACAAGTCTTGTGGGGTGTTCCCGGTATGCAGTGGTTAGTACTTACCAAAAGTGGTCCAAGGAAGGACAACCGGTGAACCGGCGACAGGGTCATGGGCGCCCAAGGGTCATTGATGCGCGTGGGGAGTGAAGGCTAGCCCGTCTGGTCCGATCCCACAGAAGAGCTACTGTAGCACAAATTGCTGAAAAACTTAATGCTGGCTAGAAAGGTGTTAGAACCCATGTCAGAACTGGACCATGGAGAAATGGAAGAAGGTGGCCTGGCCTTGACACGTACCACCTACCTAAACATTGTTGCAGACCAAGTACACCCCTTCATGGCAACGGTATTCCCTGATGGCAGTGGCCTCTTTCAGCAGGATAATGCGCCCTGCCACACTGCAAACATTGTTCAGGAATGGTTTGAGGAACATGATAAAGAGTTCAAGGTGTTGACTTGGCCTCCAAATTCCCCAGATCTCAATCCAATTGAGCATCTGTGGGATGTGCTGGAAAAACAAGTCCGATCCATGGAGGCCCCACCTCGCAACTTAGCAACTATGTCGTTAAGTGTTCCTCTATCCCTGTTGCTGAGCTTCGACTTGCGACCACTGTTCCTCTTTGCTGATGCAGTTTGTATTGTCATGATTTTTGAGACTGTTCCCCTTGCCACATGAAGTTTGCAGTAATTTTGACCATCTCACCTGCAATTCAGGAACTGACTATTTGGAACTGTTAGTTGCCTCATGTTGCTTTGAAAACTCATGAATAAAAATTGTGATTATTAGACCTCTTCTAAAGCTGACAGATTCTACTAATTGGCCTTCAACTTAATATGACCTGCCTGTGTAGCTACCTTTGTAATTGTGATTTTGTTACTTCAAAGGCAAAGTCCTCCTCCCTTCAAAAAACACTGAGTGGGTCTACGATTTCTTTGTGAGACTTATAAAATGTGTCGTTACTTATCTCATGACATGCTGCATCTCAGCCAAGAAACTGTCTGTCTTTCAGGCATTATGAAGACTACCGAGTACAGGAAGAGGTGTCTCCAGCTGACCCTGTTTCAGACTGACACTCGTGGTAGTGAGGACTGTCTTTACCTTAACATCTGGGTCCCTCATGGTCGACATGGTAATGCAGCCACACCAATCCTGATCCATCCATTTGGCTTCAGTGACACTCTCTGCTGAATGAAATACTGTTTCTCTGTACTCCTCATATTCCCTGAAGTTGTATTTTTGTATTTTTATCTGTGTCACCTAGCATCCAGTAATCTCCCGGTCATGGTCTGGATCTTTGGAGGAGGCTTCCTGGTTGGAGGGTCTATGGGCACTAACTTCCTGGACAACTATCTGTACAGTGGACAGGAGGTTGCAGACAGGGGAAATGTTATTGTGGTGACATTGGCCTACCGTGTGGGAACCCTGGGTTTCCTCAGCTCTGGAGATGAGAGCGGACCTGGTAGGTGTTAGCCTGGACATTGTTGGCTCTATATTTGTTGGCCGTCTAATAGATTGATTAGTTTATTAGACAATTACTTATTTTTGAAATATAGCTGGAAATCACATTCTTAAGTTCATGCTTTATATATTATGTAAGGTGGTTTTGTTGCTTGTATGTTTGAAAAAGGCTTAAAATGCTGTTTGTTCCTTGGCAGGAAACTATGGTCTGTGGGACCAGCATGCTGCTATTTCCTGGGTGAACAGGAACATCCGTGCATTTGGAGGAGACCCTGACAACGTTTCCATCTTTGGAGAGTCTGCTGGTGGAGCTAGTGTCAACTTTCAGGTTAGGGATCTCTGGAATGGACAGATATGGTTATTAAAGTAGTAGAGTAATAAGTAAAAATAGCGACTGTATCTGTTGTGATGAAGTGGTTGGTAATGTGTATGCATGTGTGTGGTCTGCATCCGTCAAAACAGATTCTCAGTCCCCACAACAAAGGACTGTTCAAGAGAGCCATCTCCCAGAGTGGAGTCGCTCTTTGCCCCTGGGCTCTCAACAGAAACCCCCGCAAGTTCGCAGAGCAGGTATGTATTCAGATGACTTTTTATTATGTATGAAAAAGGTGAGGGCTCTTGCTAATTTGTAAGCTCATCGTCTCTCTCCAGATTGCTAAGAAGGTCAACTGCCCTACTGATGACAAAATGATGGCCTGTCTTAAAATGACGGATCCTGTTGCCCTCACCATGGCTGGTACCTTCAATATCAAGGTGTCTCCTGAGAGTGAGTACTCGAACTAAGCAGTGATCTCTGTAGTCTAAAAATACAATAGAGGGATTGTAATAGATCTATTGTGAAGAAGTTCACCTTAGTAAAGTCCCCCACTTGTAGGTGTATGTCACTTATAAATGCTGACAAAGGTGTGAGTAAGCTGTGTAGCGTGTCGTGCTTCGTTATGAACGATGAGACTATTTGGTCAATTCTGAAAATTGACAATTATTGAAATTATTCTTAGTAATTAATATCTTATTAATTAACACTTGCGGGGCACCACCAGTTTTCACTGGAATAGTCTCTTTATAATGATATCAGTCTAATAATCAGAAGAAGTGAGCTCTAGATTTCAGTGATTTTCTACCTTCATGTCCAGGATATATCAATGACACACAAAAGCCAGTTCTTTATAAATGCAAAGATTTTATTAACTATGTAAATAAAACACCAATAAAATGAATAAATGTATACTAAACTAAAACAGATAATGGCAATAAAACTGGCAAACAAGATAGCAAGATAAACAGTGGCAGAGGATGTATCAAATAAGGTAGAAAGTTAAACAGTGGCAGAGGATATATCAAATAAGAGTGACAAATGATATTGGGATCAAAGATGGCAAGGAAGTTGACACCGACAAAACGACCTGAGCTGTAATACGTCTAATTGCGGCAATGTGGCAACAGCGAAAGATGGCTTGGAGGACAGCTGACAGTTTCCGGGAGACTTGGGACAGAAGGACAGAGAATAGTGGAGAGAGAGAGAGAGAGAGAGAGAGAGAGAGAGAGAGAGAGAGAGAGAGAGAGAGAGAGTATTCTAACCTCACTTTCACAGTTCAACACTGCCTTTGCATCACTCGTGCATCAACAAGAAAGTTGGTTACCGTCTGGTTTGCAGGGTGTCAGCGGCGTCCTCGTCTCCGCGGTAACCGTCGCGCAGTCGCAGTGGACAGGTAAACACACGCACGTGTTGGTCTGGACCAGCCGACGTCAGGAGGGCCGTTGTGGAGTGCGGTCCGGGGGCCGTTGTTCGTCGGAGTCGTCGTGCCAACAGTTCACCTCAGTGGAGATAGAGGGATAGGTTGATGTGTTGACTCACGTCGTTCAGGGAGCAGAGTAGAGTAGCGGCTGGCTTCTGACGTGGTTTCGTAGTCTTCTGGATCAGGTGGAGTGAACTCAATCGGCCGTCTCGGCAAGATTCACTCTGGAGCTGGTCTGGTACTTGAGCTGAGAGAAGAGCTTTGAGCCAGGTTCAAACTTAGTTACAGGACGGGCTGCAGGACGGTTAGTTGAGTTTCTTGATGTTCCTTGATGTTTCTTGATGTCTTTCCGCCTGAGTTTTTGCCCGTCCGCCCGTTGCAGGAGTTGTCCTCCTTTGTTCGTTCGAGTTCGTGAGATTTCGTGTGTGTGCTGAGCCGAGCCCAAGGGTCAAGGGCTGAGAGGCTTTATGGTATGTCAGGAGTGGTAGGTGTTTCCCTCATTTGCATGCATCAGATCCACAACTTGATGACCGGTGATCACCATCCCCTAAAACTGCATTTCCAGCTCAGGTTTGGAAAACATCATTTTTCTTGATCCTTTGGGGATGCAAGTGACATATTTAATCACCTAACAACAAATGGGTTTGAATGACACCAAACATCACTGTCTTACCACAAAATACTGGCGAGTAAACCAAAAGTCCTGATAACACATTTTGTGTGCCTTGAATAACCAAGATACTCCATTGGGGAGTAGGGCACATCATCTGCCACAGGATGTGAAGTTCAAATCTAATAAAACATTTTTTCAATACATTCCAGAGTTTCTTTGTTCTCTTATTCTGTGTCTCCCTTGGAAGGCAGATTAGGTACATTTCCCCGGCCCTTATCATCGGTCCCATCTCCTAATGGCACCAGAGCGGCTAGTCGAACCTGCAAAGTGTTACTTTCGACAGCTTTATGGGGGAAATCCACCTTTTGCTGCAAAGGGGGTTCCTTGGGTTCCTGGGAGCACAGCAGGGGTCTTGACCTCATAGGAAGACCCTGGGAGAGGAATGTGTTAGTCTTTGGGTGTTGCTGTGGTCCGAAGAGGGGGGGAGGCCGATGTCTCCTGCATACACTACAGCTGTATGAAACAAAAACTGTGTGTTGCCATCGTGGTTTGGCTTGTCTACGTGTTTTATGAATGCAAACCTGCATAAGGCCACAAAATAAGTAAGTAAAGGAGTTGGTTAAGGGAGCAGAGGTGGTGTTGGAAGAGTGTTTGAAAGGGCAGTTGATTGCCGATGTGTTAGGACAACAGGAAAGGCGGTCGGTTTTGGTGTTGTTCTTGCCTGGGATATGACGAATGGTGAACCTCAATGGCTGCATGGCCAGCGTGTGATCCTCCCATGGGCGTTCTTCATCAGCTCTATAGCCACATAGGTGCCCTCTGATCTGCTTCTTCCCTCTGGTAATACTTCAGGGAGTCACAAGCCCTCTTCACTGCTAGGTATTCCTTTTCTACCATGGCCATACAATACCAGGCCTTTTTTTGATCGGTAGAAATCAGCTGTCACTCCTAGTTTGTCTCCTAAGCCAATGATTTACTTGCAAGGCTTGTTTGAAAATATTCATGTTGTCTGAGGTCAGCGGAGGGTGGCTCCCCACTAGACATCAGTCCGATTGACACATTTTCCCACCACCTTATCTATGTTGTTCTGCTGCATGCCCAAATCTCTGGCATTTGTACCATTGCGATGTAGGATGCACATAAGCCTTGACTTTCTATGTTACATACCCCAGACTGTGTGGCAGTGTATCCTTACTGACAGCATCAATCCTTGCCACTTTCAAGCTGTTTAACACGGCTCAGAAATATCAGTATCCACCCCATAAAGTATTCCCTTTAGGCCTTGACTGCGATCTGGAATGTAGCACTCAACTGCATGTGTGTCTTGGATTGTTGTGTTGGATTTTCATGCCTTTGTTTAACTGGGCTTCAGTCACAATAAATAAATATATTCTCCATTGGCTGGCACTTTGGCATGCAAAATGTCCCTGAAGTTCTCCCCGAAAAGCATCCATCAGTTCAAATGGGAAATGGGCTAGACTCTATTCTTTGTTGCTATAGTTATATTTGAGCAACATACTGTGAAATGCCTATGATGATGTGTGTGTTAACTTCACCCAGACCCCTTGGTAAGCAACCTGGTCCTGTCTCCTGTGGTCGATGGTGACTTCCTTCCTGACGAGCCTTCCAAACTCTTCCACAATGCTGCTAACATTGACTACATCGCTGGTATCAATGACATGGATGGACACCTCTTCACTGGTTTAGATATGCCTTCCATCAACAGGCCCCTGGTAGAGACCCCTGTGTGAGTGAATGGGACAAGAGAGGGAGAGGGCATTTTTCCTTAATCCATGAATAGGGCTCTGTTCTAGTTGTGGGTCTGGGGCATCATGATGTAAAGACTTTTTGGAGAGACTTAAATTAGAATTGACTATTTCTTCCCTCACAAATGGAGGAAGCGCTGGTCCTGTGATTTGATTCTATAATAGCAGGGGTACATGTGATTCCAGAACCACGGCAATATCTCTGGGCATACGGTTAGCCTTTTTAAAGTCCTTTTTAAGTCCTTTGTCACTTTTCAGGGCGGACGTGAAGGCGCTTTTGGGGAGTTATACCAAAGACAAGGGGCCAGGCAGGTCTGGACAGCGCTTTCCACGTGTACTCATCCACCTGGGAATCAAAGCCTAAAAGGGAGACAATCAAGAGAACCGTTGTGGACATTGGAACTGACTACATATTCCTGGTTCCTACCCAGGCGGCTCTCTACCTCCATGCTGCTAACGCCAAGTGAGAACGAATGTTTGTTTTTTATTGCCTCTATTGATCAGGTTTATCTGCATGGCTTTGTTAAATGCCACATTTAAGTGAGAGATTTTCCAAGGTAACTCTGGTAAACGTGCACATTTCCGGTTATTGTGGGAAATGCACACATTTACTGTAACATGTACATTAAATGCAGGCTTAGCGACAAGATTAGTCATCACTTCTATTCCTTGTTCACATGGAGGTACAAGTGGTATTAGTGCTATGATCATTGAGCTATACATCCAGTCACAGAGAACCTGGAAATGTCATGGGACTTAAAAATTGTGTTTTGCAGGCCAAGTTATGAAAATGATAAATACCATGTCATCCAAACTTAACCATATTTTTTCAGCTGGTCTTAAATGCCAAACGGACATTCATATCAGAACTTCAACAAGAAGAAAAGTTAACATTTTAACAAATTGCGCTGTATGCCATGGAATACTCATACAATTGGATTATCAAAAGTGTATGGGAACCCTTTGGACCGCTCCTTCTTCCCTATAGGTCTGGTCATACCTACTCCTTCCTCTTCTCCGAGCCCCACCGTTTGGGTGGTGTGGTTAAGCCCCTGCCAAGCTGGATGGGAGCTGACCACTCTGATGACCTGCAGTACGTGTTTGGCAAGCCTTTCACCACACCTCTGGCATACTGGCCAAGCCATCGTGACGTCTCTGGCTACATGATTGCCTACTGGACCAACTTTGCCAGGACAGGGTAAAACACAGCAGCTGTTTAAATCACACAGTCTTGTATGAACCTATCATGGTTTCTGATGATGAAACAGTTTACTCATTTGCAGGCCTTGTGTCTTAATGCATTGTCTTCATTCCTTCATCTCGTTACATGGGTTCTCCCAAGGCAGCTCTGGTTAAGGGGCATTGATGTCATTTATTTGCACAGAATGATTTTCAATTAATTGATTAATGCTTTTTCAAATTCGATATTTCCACAGAAAGCAGAATTTGAGCTTGATTTGAATTTAAGGAAACTCACTGAATTTCAACATAATTCATTTTATGATGCTTTCAGAGACTCAGATTCATAACTTTCTGCAGGATTACTATTATGACTGTCATGATGGTGTTTCTCTGTGCCAACCTCCACAGAGATCCTAACAAAGGAGAGTCGAAAGTGCCCGCTACTTGGCCTCAATTCAGCAGTACTGGACACAAGTTCCTGGAGATCAATTCCAAAATGGACAAGAACTACATCAAACAGAAGATGAGGATGCGCTTTATCCATTTCTGGACCTCTGTTTTACCCAGCCTTCCCTCAGTTGGGGCTGCTGAGTAGACGGCGTTGCCATCCCTTTTATTACAAACATATCCTCATCATGCAAGAGTTTAAAATTGTCGTAAATCACTGAATTCCATCATTGAGACAATAAACCAAAGCAAAAAAGTGACCTGTTTATGTTGTTATCTGTCACGATCTGCTGATATACAGCCGCTAGTCGCACCTGTTCCATTTAGTGAACTCTTCCAATATGTGAAGGACATTAAATATATTCTTCACAGACATTTTTAGGAGAATTATTTTCTGGTTGTCACCTTTTGAAGAAGGTGAAATGATTTTAGATATTCATGACAAATTAAAAATAGTATTATTTTACAACGTAAAAATAAGTGACGTTGTTGACAGGTTCAGTGGCGAGTAGGGTGAGTGCCTTCATAGGAACCTGTTGTGGATATCAGAGGAAATATTAGGTTAGGTCATGTCACTGGGCACATCCCAGCTCAGATATTTCATCGAATTTGGCCTACAACACTTCCTAAACATCTATTCCCACTCTCATTACATTACATTACATTACATTACAGTCATTTAGCAGACGCTTTTATCCAAAGCGACTTACAATAAGTGCATTCAACATAGGTAGGCAAGAAAACTACTAGTCACCAGAAATCGTAAGTGCATTTCCTTCCTAAACAAGCAACTAAGAGCATAACTAGTGTTAAGGTAAGAGTGCAATAAGTTGGCAACCTACTTTATCTTAAACAAATGAGACAAATAAGAGAATCAAATGAACAAGAGCTAAGACAAATAAGTGAACCAAATAAACAAGAGCTAAGACAAATAAGTTTATCAAATAAACAAGAGCCAATAAACAAGAGCTCAGACACATAATTGACGACAAATAGGCATGGCTAAGGGGAAGGGTCCGGGTAGTGTTTCCTGAAGAGGTGGGTTTTCAGCCTGCGGCGAAAGATGGGCAGCGACTCTGCTGTCCTGACATCAGTGGGGAGTTCATTCCACCACTGTGGGACCAGGACAGAGAAAAGCCGTGACCGTGTAGATCGGCCGCAGGGACCTCTGAGCGACGGGGCAACCAGTCGCCTCGAGGCAGCAGAGCGAAGTGGTCGGGCGGAGGTGTCAGGCTTGACCATAGCCTGGAGTTAAGAAGGAGCTGTTCCTTTCACTGCCCTATAGGCTAGCACCAGGGTCTTGAACTGGATGCGAGCTGCTACAGGGATCCAGTGTAGAGAACGGAGAAGGGTAGTTGTGTGGGAGAACTTGGGGCGGTTGAACACTAGACGAGCTGCAGCTTTCTGAACAAGCTCCAGAAGTCTGATGGCAGACGCCGGGGCAGCAGCAAGGAGGGAGTTGCAGTAGTCCAGGCGGGAGATGACAAGAGCCTGGATGAGCACCTGCGCTGCCTTGTCAGTGAGGAAGGGGCGAATCCTCCTGATGGTGTAGAGGAGGAATCTGCAGGAGCGTGTCACTGATGCGATGTTTGCCGAGAACGACAGTTGGTCGTCCAGGGTCACACCCAGATTCCTCGCAGTCCGAGTTGACGTTACCACAGCATTATCAATGGTGATGGCCAGGTCTCGGTGCGGACAGCCCTTCCCCGGGAGGAACACCAGCTCCGTCTTGTCCAGGTTGAGCTTCAGGTGGTGCATCGACATCCACTCCGAGATGTCTACCAGGCATGCAGCAATGCGTGCCTCCACTTGTGTGTCAGAGGGGGGAAATGACAGGATCAGCTGGGTGTCATCTGCATAGCAGTGGTAGGAAAAGTCATGTGAGTGGATAACAGAACCAAGAGATGTTGTGTAGAGGGAAAAAAGAAGAGGACCTAGAACCGAGCCTTGCGGAACCCCAGTAGTGAGCCTGCGTGGTTCTGACACAGAGCCTCTCAGCGTCACCTGGTAGGAGCGATCCGTCAGGTAGGATGCAAACATGGAGTGCAGAGCCTGAGACACCCATCCCCTCAAGGGTGGAGAGGAGGATCTGGTGGTTCACCGTGTCAAACGCTGCAGACAGGTCCAGGAGTATCAGGACGGAGGAGAGAGAGTTCGCTCTAGCCGCATGGAGCGACTCCGTCACTGCCAGGAGGGCAGTCTCGGTCGAGTGACCCACTTTGAACCCAGACTGGTGGGGATCCAAGAGGTTGTTCTGGTGGAGGTACAAGGACAGTTGATTGAAGACAGAGTAAATAAATGAGTGATATTAATGCTTTGTAAGATACGAAAAATAATTCTTAAGGTGAAAATATGCGGGCTTGACTTGATTGTCAAAGGAGAGGTGTGAATCAAAGACAGTGCAAAGTTGACATTGATTGTTTGTCCAGGTATGTCATTATGTTGTGTGAAGCTCTGAACGTTGTCAATATGTCTCTATTCACATGTCACCAAGACAACTTCCTGTATGTTTTTGGTGATTAAAATGATTCTGACTTCATCAATCTTTATCTAAGTCCACCTGTGTGTTTTATTTCCAGCTCCCCAGCCAGCTAGCGTGATGGAGCTTCCAGCTCCGGAAGGTCCCAGCACCAGTCGCCAGCCGATCCCAGTCAAGTACCAACTAAAGGTCAGTGACTGGTGTATGTCTAATCCTGTCAATATAAAATGTTTATCATCAAGCTTCATCAACACTCATGGTACTGTAAAGCACTTTTGATAAAGCTTCCAACAAATGTCATGTGTTATGTTCCAAAAAACAACAAAACAATTCCCTTTGTGAGTAGTAGGGGATGGCAGTGAGGGTGCGATTGAAAGAGGATTGAACTGAACCTGGACTTCAAAGTTGAAGTAGTCGAGGAGAGTAAAGGTTTTCCATCTTCTGGAAACTGCTAACCTTTCTTCCACTTCCCCAGGAGTCATCCTACATCTTCAGAGAGGGGATGCTGCCTCCTCACAGGCAGATGTTTTACCAGCTCTGTGATTTCGATGTGGAAAGGTACAATGCAATCCTGTGCAAGCGCTAGTTCTTTCCAACAGAGGTCACCAATAATTTTGCTTTATCTCAAATTTAGAATAACCATTAATGATACTGGTATTGTTTACCACCATATTAATGAATCAGTACATTATTCATACATTTTATATTTTAACCATTTATATTCAACCAACTATACTTATTATGTGCCAATAATAAGTCTGTAATATTTTTTTGTTAAGTCATATAGTAAGTAAGTCATATTCAGTAGCCCAGGCAGATATCAATGCAGCAGATATCCCTCTGTCCCTCTATGTACAACAGAGTAGTGATAGGTAAAGAAATAAGAGCCAGACATCACAGCCTGTTTCCTCTGAAGAAAATGTCCAACTATCACTCCTCCAGTGGTTTGGGTGTCATGCACCTCTGTGTCTGTCTCCAGTATAAAGCAAGTGATTCACCGCAACAACGGTCAAGAGAAGGAATGTGACGAGAGGGACGGCTGGTGTCTGGTCGGCACCACTGATGACCTGAGGGACATCATATCCGCCATGATCAAGAAGGTCATCCGAGCCCAGAGACCATGTAAGCACGCCCTCTCTTTCAGGGTCAAGGTTACAGATTTTATAAACTGCAAAATCTTTTTTTAGAAAGGAAAAGTTTTCTTATTGAGTGAAAGGGAATTGACTCTACAGGCTTTTCTTGACATTTTCCCATATGGACACCACGTCCTGCTTGTGATCCCCAGGTCACATATTAATCACTCAGCCAGACAAGTCAATCCCTCTGATAAAGCCCTTACCTCTTAGCCTCTTTATTGGTTTATTTATTGGTTTGGCAAATAATGTTTTGCTATTCCTCAGCATTGCCCGAGTTCCCTGTGAAGCGCAGACGTGCCAGGCTAAGTGTAAGACCCACCCGAGTGAAAGTCATGGAACCGGTGGAAGAGGAGGACAACAATGAAGAAGAGGAAGACGAGGAGGATGAATTTCAGCCGTCGGAGGGAAGTGAAAATGAGATTGAGACAGAAATGTTGGATTACATATGAAAATGGCCATAAAGACATTTGCCTACCTCGGTGCATCATGAGTGTAATATTTTGAAGTTTGTTTCTGTAAAAGATGCTCTGGTAAATTGTAAATAAAAAATGGTAGTTTTTCTACTGAGTGACCTAAGAAATACATCATCTCTGTTGTGTTACACACGCCAACCTGATGCCATCTCTCTCCAAATGACCTGATGACAGAGTAGTGGAGACACACAAATACTTTCAGCACAACAAGAAAAACA
Organism: Hoplostethus atlanticus; assembly: GCA_034670405.1. Taxonomy (NCBI): domain Eukaryota; kingdom Metazoa; phylum Chordata; class Actinopteri; order Trachichthyiformes; family Trachichthyidae; genus Hoplostethus; species Hoplostethus atlanticus. Next base: position 2,161 of record JAXDDX010001015.1, on the reverse strand, counting down.
AGATGTTAGAAATCAATAGATATTTTACCTTTATTTGACCAGAGGCCTGTACTACGAAGCAAGTTCAACATACCCAGGATATCTTTTCGTTAGCTGGCTTCACTAAGCCTAACAACCGCAATCACAGATAAGCGGTGTCACGACGGTGGTTATCAACTCGTTAAGTCAACCCAGGTTCCCAATCTGGCCGTGAGCGCGTTCACGTAAAAGGGGCTGTGTTTGCATCATATGACCAATCGCAAACAAGGACAAGTCTACCAGAGCCGCATATTTTACACAGGAAGAGAAAACTATCATATTAAATAAATATGAAGAATTAAAGTATTATCCAGGCTTAAAAGCAACACAGCCAAAGCCAGGAAGAGAAGCTGGCAAAAAATTGCCGACTGTGTGAATGCGTAAATTAATAGGCTTATCATCAATATCATCAATATCATCAATATCATCAATATCACTGCCCCATCATTAAGGCACCAGTAGATCTGACTATAATTACAATTGTGCATGTGTTGTTAGATGTATTCTTATGGCATGTAAGACAATTTCAGCTTTACTCTTTCAGCTGCAACCCGGCAGTGTTAAACGCTTTTGGGAGCAAATAAAGAACAAATATAAAAACATAATTCAAACCGGTAAGTAGACTTACTTGCAAATCTTATAAGGTCAACAAGTACAAGGCTATAGTGCTTTAATCAGTCTCTGTTTTAGGTGATATCGGTGTACAAAGACCTATAGAACAATGAAATTGCTTGCAGCCAACAGGAAACAAATAGAAGCGAGGAAGACTGGAGGGGGCCCTCCTCCACAGGACTACACTCCTGCTGAGGAGCTGGCCCTCTCCAATAGGGGGGGTTTCATCAGACCCTGGTGTGGTGGAACTGGCAGCTCCCAGCAAGGACAATTTGTACAGGGTATGTTTCAATGAGTCAATGTGAAAATACTGGCTTGCTAATAAAACATAATTATATAATATAATAATTGTGGGAGTAAGTAGTAAAATGTATTTACTTTCTCTACCGTTGATGGGGAGACATTGCTGTTGCTGCCACCACCCACTTACACACTGTCCCGTACAGTGAAAGCAACCTGTCATATACACTGCCATGTCATCTGTGGTTGATGATCATGGATTAAATAGACCATTTACATTTCATATTTTTCAATGTGAGGTGTCTATACAAGAGGATGTTAGAACTGGAGAGTACAACATTTTTTCTTTATCAAAAAAGTGGAGTACGAGGAGTTCCAGGCATGGGTAACAATTCAACTAAAATGTACTTTTCTTTATTCCTAGGAACAGGAGAACAAAAAAACAATAGAAAAATAAAGACTTGTAAATGAAAAAAAGGCCTGTTCTTTGTTTTTTATTTAGGCAAAAAATTGCTGCGTGATTGCCTCTCTCACAGCCCTACCAGTAGGGTGGTCTAGGGTGATGGGGTCCACAACATCAGGGGGTTGTTGGCTGACAGGAGGGGCTCTCTCCTTCTGGGGCCACTCTGAGCCCACATAAGCAGCTGAAGCGTATAACAAAAGTCATTTCTATCCTGACCCTTGTTTTGGTAGGGGCCACGTTGAAATTATTTTGTGTCCCTGCATTTGGGTCATTTGGGTCATTAAAAAGGGCTGGCATGCGTATCCCCTGTCTCCTAGCGGCAATCCACTGAAAAGCCCCGAAGATAAAAAGGAATATTGCCATGGTCAGTATCACAAAATGCATTTTAAAAAAACAAAACAAAAATGATATGTACAGTTGCCATACCTTGCTCAAATCTGTGGCACAGTGCAGACTCCCTAAAGATCCGGGAGTCATGGACAGACCCAGGCCACTTTGCCTCAATGCTGGTGACCATGCAGTGATGGTCACAAGTCATCTGCAAAAGCATTTAGGGTTAACAATGCTTCAAGATAACAGATAAGATAGAGTAAGATAACAGCAGTAAATGTAGCATCAATGTGCATTTGAAAGGACTCCATGGTGGAGAGAAAGATAGTCCCCCTGTGACACCTGTGCTGTGTGAATATTACCATGTGTGCTAAAAAGGAATGACCTTTAATGCCCCAGGCTACTGCATTTTCTGCAAACCCTTACTGTCCATGCAGCCAATGTGCCAGTATGACCAAACAATGAGTGTCCTTATTTATCCTTTACCTGAACATATGA
>JAXDDX010001014.1:0-13893 GCA_034670405.1 Hoplostethus atlanticus | reverse complement strand
TACTTGGGGGGTTGAGATTCCCTGGTTGGTCATTTCCCATCTTCTGATCAATTTTTAATATGTCCTCAAATGAATGTGTTCAATTTCTGCAGTCACTATGAAAAGGGAAAATGAATTCCATCGATTGGATTGACCCTAAGCCATAATGTGACAACATGCTTGGCCTTGACAGAGATTTCAAAAACACTTGCTCTGCCTGCACTGAGATACAGACTTTCTGTAGAGTTTTGACAAAGGCCATTACAAGTAACAATGAAAATATAATGTGATACTTTATTGATCCATGTAAAGAAATTCTCTTTTCGCATACCTCCCTCCACAGGGAGCCACAGCAGCACTGAAGGGATCTCCCCTACCCCACTGTTACCATTCTGCTGCTTTGGTAACTTTGGTAAAGCTGGTTTGTCAAGCTAACATTGTCAGCATAACCCAATTTAAAGTCTCCCGAGGATCCTTCAGTCCTTCTACTCTGGGCTGTAGAGAGCATCCTGACAGGGAAGCATCACTCCCTGGTTTGGAAACAGCTCCGCTCAGGGACGGGAAGGCTCTGCAGAGAGTAGTTGCGTTCGGCTGAAGGTGCAAACCAGAGCCTGCAGGATCATGAAGGATCCTCCCCACCCCAACAACGGACTGTTTCAGCTGCTGGGTCAGGCAAGCGCCTCTGTAGTCACGCTGCCAAACGGGAGAGACTGAGACGGAGTTTCTTTCCTCAGGCCATCGGGGACTGTGAACTCTGACCTCACCAGGGCCCCCCCAAAGGGACCACACAACTGCCCCTCTTTATGCACACAACCACACACTTAGGTAAAGACTACACATATTTATAATTTATATTATATTATACATTACAATTTCCCTTTTTTACTATATTTTTATAAATTTGCTCTTTTTTTGTAAATATTGTGTTGTTTTTTTTATATAGAGCTCTTACTGTGATATTGTAAAATTGGGGGTTTTTTTTTATTGTAAACTGTGAACCTGTTATTTGCCCTTTGCACATTTCTGCTGAGCATTGCCACTTTACATTTCACTGCACACCCTCATGTGTGTATGTGAAAAATAAACTTTTGAATCTTGAATAACTAGATCAACATGAAATGCAGTAACCGCATCATTGAGATCTTCCTTCCTACTGAGCTTTTCGGACACTAAGTAGAAAAAGCAGTTGTATCAAGTCAGCCTCTGGCAGTTTCTAAATTATTTGATTCAACCCAACAACTGTTTGGTGTGAGCGGAGGACACAATTTTGGCTGCTAGTCTGAGTTCAGACGTGGTTTTGGCCGGTGCCCAAACTCCAGTTGGCCCCTCCCCTTCGGGGAATCCTAGAGAGTAGTGAAGATGGGCTTGGAGCTCTGGCTGTGGCAGAGGCTTAGAGAGTATTATGTCCCCTCCACCAGAGATGGATGACATGGCGCAGCAGTCCCTAAGTTCATTAAAAGGACGCCCCACCCAGAGCGCAGGGGAAATCCGAGCTCTGCTAAACTTCCCCTGGGTGGAAAAGTCACTATGAAGTGTGGTTTTGCCTGTGTTGTGTGGTGTACGTGTACGTTTTACGTGTACGTGTACATGTTCACTTTGTCCAAGTATTGAGTTAGAATGAAAACATTACCAGGGGAAATTTGTTCTAATTTAATTCCCCTTACTCCTTGAGAATGAACGTATCAACACTGAGTTTTGGGCTTGTACTGCGGTGATGATCCATGCCAAACAGCCCCTTTGCTGCTATTTGAGGTGGGTCTCGCATTAAAACTGAAATGAAGCTTGTAAACCTGCAGAGTGTGAATTATAATTGACTCCTGCGAACAGTATCACGGAAATTTGTTACATAATCGTGGAGAAACGGGCTCGTTTCCAGCGTTTGTGTTGTGATTTAAGACGCTATTGACGGGCTGTGAAAATTAATCCCTGCCTCAGGTTAGTTGGGGAAAATGGAGAAATGCATTCACCGCATGTCTTTGTCATATGGGAGTTGGTGGGTGGAAGTAGAGAAAGATTTCCACTGAATCTGTTTTCTGCCATGACACTTCACATTTTTGAGAGAGGTTTGACAATCGAAACAAACAAAAAAAAAAATTTGACAGCCCAAGTTTGTGTGTGTGTGTGTGTTTGTCTGTTGATGTGGTTATGGGGGTATGGCACAAATTTTTGATAGCACCGCATAGACTCCATGAGCAGGAAGACTATAGAGGACAGCGTGATTCAGAGGACTGCACCAACCTGACAAGTGGAAACCTACAGCCAGTGTGTTCTCGTCAAGAGGAGGGAGGGAGATTTTTGGCACCCACCAAGACGATATCCCCTCTTTCGTTAGTGATGGTCGACTCACAGGATCGGCCACCCTTGTAAATTTTTAATCGCTCGTATCATGTGATGTTTCACATCCACGCATAGACTATTCAATGAGGCATGAGTAGATTGCATTACTCAACGGACCTAAAAGTAAGCGGCCGTTTCAGCTGTTGGCATCGATATAATGACGCTGTTGGCCGCTGACATCCCCAGACAATGTGTATTACCCATTACCGTGTCCCAGGGGAACATTTCGGTGTTTATGTTATTTAAAATTTGGGAACAGAAAACATCTTCCCGAAGTGCTAAAAGGAAGGGGAGTCTATACTCGTCGAGCTCAGTATTTATCAATGCATTGCATATTTCAGCTCGACATTTCTGCCAGTCAACCTCATGTAATTTTTATGAGCAGGAACTCAACCTAGTTCTGTTAGGTAGACTATGAGTAGAGCTGAGTAGGTTCTGGAAATAGCTTAGACAGGGTGACAGGTCATGCTGTCTACAACTATAGCATGCAATCAATTCAGTGGCTGTAGTGTTATCTCCACTCCCCCTAGTGAAACCCTCCCAGTTTTGGACACATCTTGAACATTTTATTTGACCTATTCCCATCTAAACCTTAGAGAGCCCGATAAAATTTCTCACTTCGAGATACGTCACGTTGCCCTTTTTCGCCCAGTCCTACATCCTCCCCAGCCATTTATGAGACCTTTACAATGCAGTTTGTTGGAGAAGCAATTTGGCTAAAAACCAAGTTCAAGTTCAAGAGGGTTTATTCGTCACATACATACACGGGGTGGGCAGTGAAATGAAAAAGTGGCAGTGCTCAACAGAAATGTGGCAAAGGGCAAAAACGTTTCCATTGTCTCAGCATGTTGAAATTTCACAATGCCCTTAATCACAGCGTTTGTTCCCCGCTGTCTGTGCGATTTCATTTGTAACTGAATTAGCCTTACAAGATGTGTAGCATCCCCCGGCAGACTATCTCCAGCTAGAAGTGTTCAAACCATTGTTCCTGTCACTGCAGAGTGGGTACATTACTGCAACGGCAATGGAGAAAACAGGCGTCGACACTAATCAGGGGAGCTTTCTGCAGTTTGCCGGCATACATTTTATAGTCTTGTGAGTGCATAAGTTCAAATACAGAAGTAAAGCATTGCAGTAAAAATTTTCTACTTTGTCTTATGAGAGCATATTATTTCCCGTACTATACTACTGGGAATCTAACATTATTATTTTGATAAGATGACAGCTATATACAGCTTTTGGTTTTGGTGGTGAATAGATCTGATTTGATGTACTCCCTCCATGTACTCACTGAGCTTGAGCATTTTGTGCATCGTTGTTAATACTCAAGACCCTTTTATTCATTGGCTTCCACCCCTTAGATTGCCAGAGCAAGGTAATGGGGAATAGTAGGGCTGTATTTTCTATTACAACTAATTCGTCTCAGAAATTAAAAGTGAGCTTTTTCTTGGCATTTCCAGTCACAATAAGGATAACTGTCTTGTCTTTTTTTGCAAACTTTAATGGGTTTGGAGAGGCATAAAGCAAAGACACACTCTGGGTTCTCACTCCCGCAAGGATTAATGTCCCCCTAAAACTATTGTTGGCTCCCGTTCGCTTTTAAATGAGATGGGGAACACATTTCTTGGAACAATGCTCAGCAGCATGTAGACAGAATTAAAAATTTTCTTGGGGTAGCAAAACACAATCTTATGATATTTAAATTTTGCTGCTCTTCAGTTAAATCAGTTGCCTGTCGCCTGCTGCATCAGATGACTTTCTACATTTCTGTTAACCACATCCTATCCATTCCTTCCTCAACCCCTGACTGTGAATGCTGGTATACATGATGAAAGCATGCTGCAACTTCCCGAGACTGCCAATTAGTTGATGTTGATGTGGGAAAACAGAAGAGAAGTGGTGACCCCGTAGGTTTAAATGTAGCCTCTAGCACTGTTAGCATTTGGTTACAGGCTGCAGGTCTGCGTGAGAGGATGGCTTTCAGCGTGTCTAGTCATTTAGGGTTTCCCTTCCCACTCTCCGGGTTATTTTAAAAGAGAATCGGCGGTTTTGTTGGGCGGGACCCCCAGCATTGCCACGTGTTGGCATCAATGAACGGCTAGTGTTTCACCTGTCAGTGTTGGTGATGAGCGTCATCAGAGCCCGGCTAATGGATTTTAGATGGTGACCGAAGGAGTTGAGGGACCGTGTGATTCATGGTACCGTTTCTGACCTGAACACAGCCAAGGGTTGTCCATCACAGGCTACCCCAATTCAATTTCTTAGCTGTATTTGTGTTATACCCAAGGTCTTGTAACTTTATAATCATTTTCTTGTTGTGTTTGACAAACAAACTTAGCAAGATTGACGGTCATAACCATTGTAATATTGGTTTTTTGCCTTGAAAATACCACGGGTGGACACGTTTCCACAGGGGCAGTTCTTACATGACATGAAAATATAACTGTCACAATACTCACTTGGCTTTTTTTCATGTCAGATTATCACATATCAAATGTAGTTGGCCAGACTGTGGACTGTAAATCACTTTGGATTTGGACACACCATGTATGCACTCAAGTGCAGCACATGAAATTATTGCTTTACTGTTGCATACATCTTGACATGAGTGATGTCGGTGATTTATCCCCATAGCTGAAGCCCGTTTTCTTTTTTTCCCCCCGGGATCGAGAGCAAGAGCATTGAAAGCAAAATATAATTCTATATTGCTCAGTAAACTGTCAAAGATTTCCGTTTTAAATCAGTCCTCATCAGAAAGTTTAAATCTCAGCTGCATTCCTACATGGGTCAGATGTGCTACAGTAGTAAGCAGATCAACTGTAGATTGATTTTGTTTCCAAGCAATTTCTGAAAACAAGCCAAGATGCCAGACTATCCTTAAAAAAGAAAACATTTCTATTCTGTGAACGGTTCAAATCTGGCTCTTGGCTTTATTCCCACGTCATCCTCTCTCTTTCCCCTCTTTTCTGTTGGTCTCTGCTGTTTGTTGTTTATTGAAGCAGAGGTATCATAAAAGAATCTATAAAAAATATGAATAAAAAAAAAAAATCCCTTCTGTCCAGGGACTGCTGGTTTGCAGTGCCTTGCAATCTGGACATATCACCACCCTCGCAGTTGAACAAGAGATGTGAAAAAGACTGAAAACAGAAAGCTGATTGGACTATGCCTGTTTAATACCTCATCTTAAAACTCTCTATAATTGCACATTGACTTAACTGCTCCCTCACTGTCTCAAAAGGAGAATAATTGGGTTGTATAGTGATGAAAGATGTTGAACAGTAATATTTCTCAAATGAAGTGGAGGGAGGAATATTGTTTATTGGGGTTTGGGGCTGGTCTGATTCGAAGGAGCACTAAATTATGTTTCCAGCCAGCATTCGGATTGCTTATTTTGCTATATTTGTGGTTCCAAATAACTGCAGTAATCGTATAACTGAACCTACCTCAGATACTTTTATTGAGTTCAAGTTGCAGCTTGAATTTCATTTTTTTATTTTTATTTTTTATTTAGGGCTGAATCCCATGTGAGAAGTGATTCAGAGTGTACACTGTTCATCACACTGCTGTATTGCAATATTCACCGTATTAAGGATAAAGAAGTGATGAGCAGGTTTGGTTAGATCTTTTTTTTTTTGACCATCTGTGGAGATTTGTCATTTGTTATTGCTCCTTGGCTCTGTGATTTTACACCTTGCTGAATCTGCTTGAGAGCAAAAGCACCGGTCTTGCAGCTCTACTGTAAATTTTTGTTGTTGTTGTCGTGGACACTTTTTGATGTCCTGTACGCCTCGCTGAACACTGATGTATAACAGTGGACTCGGTGTCAGACAGACAGCAGCTACATGTCAGCGTGTAATAAAAGAATGTGACGCAGGCCAGGCCTACAGGGTACGATGCAATGGCAGCAGGTGGGGCTGTGCTGATGACAGATCGACTACAGCGGGTGCCATTGAGAGTAGCGCCCAACTGTAACTGCCTGGCTGGCGTCCACGTTGGGCAGTGCCACATAACCACTGGTGCAGGGTGTTTTCAAAATCAGTGTCGTGTCATGCCAACAGATCTGTAGTCACGCTGCAGCAAAAAGTGGTTAGTGGTTTTTAATTACCTGATGGTTTCTAAATGTGGTGTATACAGAGATGTAGCCTGGCAAGTTGATTAAGATTGTGACTGCAGTCAACTCGCTAGCCTTTTGTTATGGCTGTTTGCTCAGGGGAAGTCATGCGGCTCCATCTGAAATAATGTAACATAATTATGTGTTAACAGGTTGAACAACAGTAACACCTGGCTTTCACCTCAGACCTCCTCACTATTTATTCTAAATGTCCACAAAACCTTGTGGAAAAGAGATGTATATGTTAGCCAAGATATAGTGGCAAACAAATAATGGATTCAGTGTTGTTCAATAAACATTTTGGAGTGGCCAAGGTGTTGTCATGCCCTGCTCGGCCCTGTTGCGGAAGCCAGGGTTTTGTCTTTGTGCCACGCCTTTGAAGGGAAATAACCTTTCACTTTGACCATATTTGTCAGTGATTGATGGCACTTGGATAGGGTGCACATCATGAGGCCCAATTGCCCACTAATCTAGAAGCAGACCATCTGGGAAAGTAGACCCTCATTGCAAGAACACAGTATGTCTTAACTAATCTCTAAATGATAGCACAGTCCTTCAGCAGATGGAGGTATAGTGTATAAAGGCAGATGCTTGTTTGACTGACTGTACAAAAAAGTGAAAAGCTGCGTGTGTATATGCCGGCGTTCTCATAGCTGCATGATTGCTGCGATTGTCTCTGTTTTGTCTTGTTCTCAGCTGCATATACTGTATGCATCCTTCAAGTATGATGCGTACGGTGAAGCTTGCACAGGTAATCTCACCCCTTACTCCTCCTGTGTTGCATTCATGAAAGCTTCTGCTCCCACTGCATCTCTTATGTCCTCAAAAGACTGTGGTCTTAATTGGGCCCTGATTAGAAACAGCAGGTTGCAGACTGGGCAAATGGGCAAATGGGCATCTGGATGTTGCCGGATGTTGGAGCTGGCATGCTCTTGCTTGAACTGCTGCTTAAGTGCTCTCTTTTTTTTTTTGGACACTCTGGTGAGTCTTAACATCTGCTTTTAAATCGGATTTTTGTGGGTGTAACCTAATCCATGCCTTGCTAGACTCAGTTGCTACTTTCCCTGTGTGATCACACTGTGTTTTGAACACTGATGTCATTGTGAAGAGGTCAGTTCTTTTGTGTTAATAGATTAAAACTTCTTACAGGGTAATAAACGATAACTGTTAAGCCATTCTGCTGGTCTTTCAATATAGCAGAAAATTCCATTTCCTGTATTGCTGCTTACTGCTCCTTCCTGTCTTTGCAGAAAAGATCCACCATTAACAATTCTCACTTTTTGTCTAATGTTGATGACTTGCCACTGAAAGAGCTTAATGTACACCATTTCCATTTCCCCACAGTCATTCCATTTCCTCTCTAAGCAGTGCTGCTTTGCTTGCAGTTCTTGGAGATTATCAAGAAAAAGTTGCAGGGACGTCCCTCTATCAATCACTGAATGCTACTCTTTTGGCCCAGAGTTTCCCCTCAGTACCTCAACTCTGAGCCACCATCAAATATGGAGGAGGCTTGTTATGATGCAAACCCTGTTTATTGTGTTTGGATTCTCATTCTAACACAAACTTGATAGAACGAATCCAATGTGTATTGGAAAATGAAAGATTTATAGTTTGTTTTAGAAATGGCCTTTGGCAGCCTGTGTATGACGTCATGGAAAAAAAACATGTCTGCTCTCCGTTATTTACATTGTCATTTTTGTCAAGGGCCCCTAATCTTTGTTGTCAAATCTATGTTGCATGTCATGTTTAGTTGTTCACAGGCAGAATGGTTTTTATCTAAATATGGTTTAGATGGGGAGAATGGAAGCCTAGCATGTATATTTTTACTTAGATAACATGCGATTGTTGTCAGTTGTAAAGTAAACTGCACAAGACTGTTGTTTATACCTCTGTCAGAGATTTAGACGGCTGTATGAGCACTGCTTTGGTTCTTTTGCACAAATCGATTGCGCCCTCTGCTGTCCAAAACATGGCGGTGCTGTTTTCGTTTTCTCATCCAGCACTGTCAATACAAAAAATAAATTAAAATAGTAAATTAATAAAGTAAACGAATGATGAATTTTACATTTTAAAAATGGCTCTCCTGTCAAATTAAATCTGCCTTGGTTCAAATCATTTGGTCACACATTGTAGCTAAGTCATGTTGCACATCCTCATAGAGATGTAGATCCTAAAATGATTTTGAGGATTTAAAATGAAATGCACTGTATTTAGTTGAATGAATGAACTGTAATTGTACTGTAACTTTAATTGAATGATTTAGACAATTTCTGAGACTGGTAGGTTAAGGTGCATGAAGTTGAGATGTGTGAGTAAAAAGGGAATATTTCACATCTTATTTCAGTTGCATATTTGTTTTGTGGTTTGTGTTTTGCTTATACAAAGACCCCTCTCCCATGACCTCTCAAACCATTAACATTTAAAAAAAAAAAATGAAAAAGGCATGATGGCAAAATGGCTGATTCACCTGCTGAGATCCATTTTGACTAGGATTATGACTGGTGCAGATAATCATACATTCATATACCCAGACCCAGAAGCCGCACACTATACCACAGTCTTATACTGGTGACCTCTGACCAATGGTCTTGTAGGGCCTTGGTCAAGAGCACTTTTACAGTATTTGTTGACGGAAGGGAGAGCATTACTTATTCAGGGCAGTTTGGAATATGGTTTGTGTAGGATTGGCTTTAGGGTTTGCCTTCATCAGGGTGTTCAGGATAGCACCCTGAAAAGCTAAAGGCTTTTTAATTTGCAAACCCACAGATCAGAAACAGTCCAGAGCAAATATTACATAGATTAGTCCAGAGCATCATACCAAAAGTAGTACAGGATAATTTGTATATGCATTGCAGGTGTCCTGATTCAGCACCCTCCCAGTTGGCTGAGGATGTGGGCCCTATTCTCATGCCAGCGCAGGTCAAGCACAGTGACCGCAAAGTGGCAATTTCATTTGGTATTTCTTTCCCACCTGTGCCCAATCGGTAATTTCCTGGCTTGCCATGACATTGCTTGCCCCAAAATGGGTGGTGAATTGCACTAGTGGGGGAGTGTCAATACAAATCAGTGCAATTTTGCTATCAAAAATTATGTTCTTTCCTATTCTTCAACCAGTAGTCACATTTATGTGCACATCCAAAATGCTATCATGACGCGAGTAAGGCAGAGGCCATGTTAACACCATACTCTGATTATATTAGTCCAATTATGTTCTTACTTGCAGTAATGGCACTTAAGACATGTATACACACTGTAAAAATGGACACGTTGGCTCAACTTAAAAAAATAAGTAACCTGGCTGCCTTAAATGATTGATTGATTTAAGAGAGCTAAGGATGTTTAGTTCTTTACACTTCCATGTAAGTTCCTACCACTCACAATAATAAGTTAAAGTGACTAATCTGAAACTGATAAATAGTTAGATCAACTTGATATTTAAAGTTCAAGATTCAAGATTCAAGAACTTTATTTGTCACATACACACACGGGGTGTGTAGTGAAATGAAAAGTGGCAATGCTCAACGGGAATGTGCAAAAGGGCAACAGTACACAGTATTTACAATAAAAAAACAACACAATATTTACAGTATTACAGTAATTACAGTAAGAGCTCTTATATAAAAAAAACAACACAATATATACAGTAAGAGCACTTTGGAAATGAAAATATAGTAGTAAGGGAAATTGTATGAATGTAATATACTATAAATTATGTGTAGTCTTTACCTAAGTGTGTGTGTGCATAAGAGGGGCAGTGTGTGTGTCTTGGTGGGGGGCCCTGGTGAGTTCAATCAATAACATTTTTAGTACTACTAACAAGGAAATTCAAGTTGTAGGAACTAAATGCCTAGTTGAGGTGACATTACATTATGAGTCAAACCAACAAACATGTATTTCTATCTTTTGTTGCACAAACAAGCAAACATAAGTTATTTCAACCAAGCACCTTAGTTGAATCAACATAATATTTTAAGGCAGCCAGGTTACTTTTTCAGTAAAAGTTGACATTACATTACATTACATTACATTACAGTCATTTAGCAGACGCTTTTATCCAAAGCGACTTACAATAAGTGCATTCAACATAGGTAGGCAAGAAAACTACTAGTCACCAGAAATCGTAAGTGCATTTCCTTCCTAAACAAGCAACTAAGAGCATAACTAGTGTTAAGGTAAGAGTGCAATAAGTTAGCAACCTACTATATCTTAAACAAATGAGACAAATAAGAGAATCAAATAACAAGAGCTAAGACAAATAAGTGTATCAAATGAACAAGAGCCAATAAACAAGAGCTCAGACACATAATTGATGACAAATAGGCATGGCTAAGGGGAAGGGTCAGGGTAGTGTTTCCTGAAGAGGTGGGTTTTCAGCCTGCGGCGAAAGATGGGCAGCGACTCTGCTGTCCTGACATCAGTGGGGAGTTCATTCCACCACTGCGGGGCCAGGACAGAGAAGAGCCGTGACCGTGTAGATCGGCCGCAGGGCCCTCTGAGCGATGGGGCAACCAGTCGCCTCGAGGCAGCAGAGCGAAGTGGTCGGGCGGGGGTGTAAGGCTTGACCATAGCCTGGAGGTAAGAAGGAGCTGTTCCTTTCACTGCCCTATAGGCTAGCACCAGGGTCTTGAACTGGATGCGAGCTGCTACAGAGAGCCAGTGTAGAGAACGGAGAAGGGTAGTTGTATGGGAGAACTTGGGGCGGTTGAACACCAGACGAGCTGCAGCTTTCTGAACAAGCTCCAGAGGTCTGATGGCAAATGCCGGGGCACCAGCAAGGAGGGAGTTGCAGTAGTCCAGGCGGGAGATGACAAGAGCCTGGATGAGCACCTGTGCTGCCTTGTCAGTGAGGAAGGGGCGAATCCTCCTGATGTTGTAGAGGAGGAATCTGCAGGAGCGTGTCACTGATGCGATGTTTGCCGAGAACGACAGTTGGTCGTCCAGGGTCACACCCAGATTCCTCGCAGTCCGAGTTGACGTCACCACAGCATTATCAATGGTGATGGCCAGGTCTCGGTGCGGACAGCCCTTCCCCGGGAGGAACATCAGCTCAGTTTTGTCCAGGTTGAGCTTCAGGTGGTGCATCGACATCCACTCCGAGATGTCTGCCAGACACGCAGCAATGCGTGCCTCCACTTGTGTGTCAGAGGGGGGAAATGACAGGATCAGCTGGGTGTCATCTGCATAGCAGTGGTAGGAAAAGTCGTGTGAATGGATAACAGAACCAAGAGATGTTGTGTAGAGGGAAAAGAGGAGAGGGCCTAGAACCGAGCCTTGCGGAACCCCAGTAGTGAGCCTGCGTGGTTCTGACACAGACCCTCTCAGCGTCACCTGGTAGGAGCGATCCGTTAGGTAGGATGCAAACATGGAGAGTGCAGAGCCTGAGACACCCATCGCCTCAAGGGCTGGAGAGGAGGATCTGGTGGTTCACTGTGTCAAACGCTGCAGACAGGTCCAGGAGTATCAGGACAGAGGGGAGAGAGTTCGCTCTAAACGGCATGGAGCGACTCCGTCACTGCCAGGAGGGCAGTTTTCGGTCGAGTGACCCACTTTGAACCCAGACTGGTGGGATCCAAGAGGTTGTTCTGGTGGAGGTACAAGGACAGTTGCTTGAAGACAGCACGTTCAAGAGTTTTTGATAGGAAGGGTAGAAGGGAAACCGTCTGTAGTTCTTGACCTCAGAGGGTCAAGTGTTGGTTTCTTCAGAAGGGGGGTGACTCTGGCAGTCTTGAAAGGGAGAGGAAAGCATCCAGACACCAGAGACGTGTTGTGAGGTGGGTCAGGAAGGGAAGGAGTTCAGGTGCAGTGACTGAAGCAGAGTGGATGGGACCGGGTCAAGGGAGCATGTGGTGGGGCCTAGATGTAACCAGGTGAAGGACCTCGTCTGGGGAGAGGGGGGAAAAAATGGGAAGGGAGGGAGGTGGGGAGGGAAAAGCTGGAGAGGGTGGTAGAGAGGGATGGGTGGAAGGCAGATAGGTGTGGTTGGGGCGCAGGGCACCAGCCGGGGGTGAGGGAAGGGGGATCGGATATCGTTGACCTTCTTGTCAAAGAAATTGGCAAAGTTTGTCAGGGCGGAGGGGAAAGGTGGGAGGAGGGAAGAGAAAGTTTCAAAGAGTTTTTTAGGGTGGAAGCAGAGTTTGAATTTTAGTGCAGAAGGGAAAACAGCTTTAGCAGCAGATAGAGAGGAGGAAAAAGTGGAAAGGAGAGATTGGGAAAGGGAAGAAGGTCCTCCGGGAGGTGCCATTTCTCCATTTGCGCTCAGCCACTCTCAGGCTCCGTCTCTCAGTACGGACAACCCAAGGGGCAGGTGGAGTTGGGCGTGCAGGCCTGGAGTGAGGGGACAGAGATGGTCCAGAAGAAGAGGACAAAGTAGAGAGAAGAAGATCAGTGGCAGTATCAGGGATAAAAAGAGGAAAAAGATTCAGGGGCAGGGAGAGCAGAGAGAAAAGAAGAGGAAAGATCAGTGGGAGAGAGCGAGCGGAGATTTCGACGAGAAAAACCATGTGGGTAGGGGAGAGGATGTAGTGGGGAGAGGGGGGAGAGAGTGTAGACATGAAGTAGTGGTCAGAGAGATGAAGAGGAGTGAAAGGAGAGGTTTGGCAGTTTGAACATGTCTGGTGAAGATTAGGTCCAGTTGGTTGCCAGCCTTGTGGGTAGGAGGAATGGGGAGAGGGCTAGGTCGAAGGAGGCGGAGGAACGAAAGAAGAAGGTCAAGCTTCTCAGTCTGGAGTTGAAGTCACCGAGAAGGATGACCATCGTCAGGGAAGTGGGAGACTAGTGTGTTCAAGCTCCTCCAGGAACTCACCAGCAGGGCCTGGTGGCGGTACACAACCGCGATGGTGAGCTTGACTGGATGAGAAACAGTGACAGCATGAAATTCAAAGGAGGGAAAGGGGAGAATTGTGGCAGAGAAAAAAGAGAGTATTTTCCATTTTTTGCTGGAAATTAGCAGGCCAGTACCACCGCCTCGCCTCGCAGCTCTGGGAGTGTGAGAGAAAGAGTACACATCTGACAGAGCAGCGGCGTGGCAGTGTTTTCTGGGGTGATCCAAGTCTCAGTTAAGCAAGAAAGTTGAGGGAGAGCAGGATGCGTAGCTTAGATTGCGTTCACTGGCAATCTTAAATTTTATCAATACCTTGAATAGCATTATTTTCCAAGTCAACCCAAATCACTTATTTTCTAACAGGACTGAGTGAATGCATTTATAACAAGAAACACTTTTTAAAAAAATAGTATTTATTGTGACCTCAACAACTCACGTTCATACCACTTTTTTTTTTTCTTTTTTCCCAAATCAGAGTTCAGGCATTATAAAAACATGTTGAAAAATGCCAAATCTTAAAATATTTTTTTCAAATTGAGGTGCTTAACATTAACAGAAATATAACTGCAAACACAAAAATTTAAACAAAATGTTATAGGTAAAAAAGTCAACAAAATACACTCCTAAGAATATTAAATTTAAAAAT
>JAXDDX010001013.1:0-10000 GCA_034670405.1 Hoplostethus atlanticus | reverse complement strand
TAGTGTGTAAACAATTGAGAAAAACTGTATTTCAAAATGAAACAGTTTTGTCAATGAGTACAACAAGTACACCAAATTAAAATCTATCTTTATCAGTGCATAAACAAAGACACACAATATATAAGTATCTGGTCAAAATGACACGGTCAACCCTGAATGCATGTTCCTTTATCTTCACTAGTAAATAGTGTTGCATTCAAAATGAAATAGTTATTCACAAGTTTGACAAAATATCTTTACTGTAGTAAAACCAGTAAAGCAAAACACTGATACAGCTCTGTAGATTGGAGGTGGTCAAGCTGTAATGTGTAAAAAACAAAAAGAAAATAACTCAAGACGTTTCCTCTGCGTTTTACTGCCCATCCACTCGCTCCTCTCTGTTGGGCTGATATTTTCCCTCGCCACGTTGGAAATATCTCCTGGTATGCCGTTGCCTTCCCCTGCCTCTTCCCTCTCGCACGACCACCACAGATCCAGATACCTCTCCCTCTTGCAAGACGTCCTTGCTCTTCTCCCTCCATTTTTCATCCAGACACAAAAGCACTAGTATCTTAGCAGTAGCCTCTATATGTGTTCTGATCCACCTGTTGATAAACTCTGTGTGAAGTGGACAGCATGTGTGATTGGTTGTTTTGAGCTGGGAGGAAATGACAGCAACTAAATTGGCTGAATTGTGGATAAATTGCAGACATTTATATTTGTATAAGGGAGCCATACATGTAGATCTGTTTTCATGAGGACATCCTGAGTGCCAGTGTGTTGGTTGTTGCAAGGATTTGCACAATGAACATCTGTATCAATAGATGTGGGAGTGATGGCATTCAAAAGATAAATGGTGATATAGTGATTTGAACAAATGAGTTACTGTTGTGGGGTTTGTGCTCACAGTCTTGAGAATGTGTTCAGTGTTTCAGGAATTGTGTTGAAGCAATTTAGAAAAACTGTAATAAATTACCTTTTCATTGAAATAAATAATGCCAGGCTGGAAACTCTTTGGTGGATATCTGTGATTTTTCAAGGACTCTGTAGAAGTTAACATTGTCAAAGTGTAAATAAGTGAGAGAACATCCAGTGTAGATGAAAGTCCTAGTTAACAAAGTTCCAAAGTGCTTATTTGATCAACTCTGTGTGTCACGTGACCCTCTACTGCATCTAAACATCCTATACTATAAAACTACTTTGTAAAAGTACCCGTAATCCCAAAGAACGCCTTCTTGGATATGTTTTTTTTCCAGCTGTTACCAAGGCATGTGCACTGTCAGAAAACAATTCTAGTACAGATATAGCCAGTGTGGAAATCCCAATTTCCACTGCACGTGTCTCGTATTACATAATACTATATGGGTCTTATTGTGCAATCCTGCGGTACTAACACAGGGAGGATGCAGGGTGCATTCATGAAGGGGAATGGCTATGATTTGATTTTACATACAGTAGATGTGAATAAAATGAAAGAAAACAGGAGAAAAAAAAGGAAACCTTGCTAACTAGCTGAGTGGGCATACTGATTCAGTTTTGGGCCTCGTGGGAAAGTTGGAATGCATCTTTAATGAAAAGGAAACTACCCTTCGAACCGGAGCTGGTTAGAGGAACCACGTTTAAATGTGCATCGTGTTCTGCTGTTGTGCTGCTTGAAATTCACATTATGTTATACACATTTACATTATGTGCATGACTGTGTGCACGGGGTCTTAACTCTTGTTGAATTACTGAGTTTAATACACAGAACGCCGATAGAGAGGTGGTTGCAGTTGTCAGTGGGAGGTTTGCTCAGATTCAACAAGCCTTATGGTCAATTTATTGATTCCCTCACTGTTTTCCAGCATTTCTATAGTCAACAAGGGAGACGCTTTGAAGAGGAGCAGAGGAGGCCGACATGGAAGATGGGATATGGTTCAGTAGGGAGAGGTGATATGAGGTACTTATTGAAGAGATGAGTTTTGCAGCAGAAGATGGGGAGTGACTCTGCTGCAGTGGAAAGGTCATTCCACCGTTGGGGAACGTAATACAATAACAAGCGGAAGGTCAGAAACTTTCATTCATAATACACTAGAAGTCCTTCAGAAATGAAACACAAACTATCGGACAACACTAACATTAGCGTGTTATATAGCACTATGTGACTATGGGCACAGCGGTGTTGCATCAAGGTCCGCGGCACAGCTGGTACCATCAGTAGGTAGAGATCGTCCTCAAGGGTATCATGGTTTTACACATTATGTGTGCTGACTGAAAGTTTTCTTCCTAAGAATAAAAAACAGGAGAAAGCAAGAGAGACCGCTAACTAGCTCCCTCAAGACTTGGCATAGCAACCAATAAAGCATGACTAGCATATTAGGCCAGCGGTGCTTTATGGGAATTATCACCGTGGTTGGAATGTGCCGTTGACCAATCAGCGTGGCCGAAACCAACAAGCAAAGGAGGTTGACGTTTTCCTTGATGTGGTCAGAAACAAACAAAAAACCATGAATCACCATTTCTTGAGGCCAGAATAGCTTCAGGTCATCACATAGATGAGACAGTAGAATAGAATAGAACAGAATAGAATAGAACACACCACAACAGACGACAGTGAATCCTCATGCAGGCTTTGAGACGTTCTGCTGTCTCAAGCTGTGAGAGAGGCTGCAGTGATGTCAGCGGGAACGTTCTGTTCCTGCAGTGTTAATGTCTTCCACCAGAAACAAGAGTGAGCTGAGAGTAGCTGCATGTCCTTAAATGCAAGAGAGCTTCACCCAAAATAGTCTGGGACGTCTCAACCGCCCGCGAGAGACTTCACAAATCAACTCCCATTCTAACTGTGTGGGTGGTAAACGCCAGTTTCAAATATGGAGGCGGTGAGTGAATCCCAGTTTCAAATATAGAAGCAGAGGCAGATATCTGGCTAAACGGCGCCAGATGGGTCGCCAGGCTCTGGGTGTTCAGGAGCATGGTGGTCCAACCTGCTGCATCTGTCCTGCATTAGCACAACTCAATGTAATACCTGGACAGAGTGGAATCAAATGTACTAACAACTGTTAATGTAATGGATTATCGCTTAACAAGGGGTGTGGCATAGTTCAATGATGATGTAAGAACATATACTATACTTTTATGACATCATCAGTTTAAAATATGCTCCACCCCTTCTGATGTTACATCATCGGTTGCTACATTCCTCCATCCTGCATCTCATCCTGCATTAGGACTACCGTGGTGGACCATCCATCCTCCGTCTCTCTCAAATGATTCCTTAATAAGGAAACAAGCCTACCCATTCCCAGAGTGGCTTTAATCGGCCCTGCCAGCGTTGGTGGAGAGCCGGCGTGGTTCCGGCTGGAGACTGGAGCTGTTTCTCTCAGGGCCTCCAGCTCCCAGCCATCCATCTGCTTTACACTCAGCCATCAGCCTGTAATGGAACTATCACCCTGACAGAATAGACAGAGAGAAGAGATAGGAGAGGTTTTCAGAACTAATGGAGGTGTGTTTGGGTCTGGTGAGCATTGGTGTGTGTGTGTGTGTCTGTGTATGTGCGTGTGCGTGTGTGGTGTGTCTGTGTGTGTGTGTGTGTGTGTGTGTGAGCCGGAGGAGAGTGTAAGGGAGAGGAAGTGTGTGCATGTTTGCCTACACCGTGTCTGTGCTGGTGTGTGCCAACATGTGACTGTGTCTCTGTACACTTGTGCGTGTTTGTCCATATAAATGTGTGTGTGTGTGTGTGTGAGTGTGTGTGAGTGTTTGCTGCTGTGTGTGTGTGTGTGTGTGTGTGTGTGTGTTTGCTGCTGTGTGTGTGAGTGTTTGCTGCTGTGTGTGTGTGTGTGTGTGTGTGTGTTTGCTGCTGTGTGTGTGTGTGTGTGTGTGTGTGTGTTTGCTGCTGTGTGTGTGTGTGTGTGTGTGTGTGTGTGAGTGTTTGCTGCTGTGTGTGTGTGTGCTCCTCTAGCCTCCTCCAGGCTGAGCTAAAAGGGGTTAGCTGGTGTTGGTGGTGAGGTCAATTGGAGAGGAGAGAGGGTCTGATGTCTGCTGTCTCCCTCTCTGTCTGTCTGCCTGTCTGTCTGTCTCTCTGTCTGTCCGTCTGTCCCTCTCTGTCTGTCTGTCTGTCCGTCTCTCTCTCTGCCTGTCTCCCTCTCTGTCTCTGTGTCTCTCTGTCTGTCTTCCTCTCTCTGTCTGTCTGTCTAAATGGACCCAGAAGCTGACCAGTAGCTGTTTGTTTTAGGGAGGATGTTTCCTGTTCAGGTGGTGAGGGTTCTGGTTCTGTTGTCAGTGTAAGAGGAAAGTAAAAGATTGGAGTTAAAGTGTTTTGGATGTTTCTTTTAAGAACTGACATGTAATAAAACATGATAACTGAAAGGTCCGTTCACTCATACTAGCCTGCTACATCCCCGATGGACCAGATCTGCCTGGATCTGCATCCATACGACTTCCTGCTGTGTTTTCTCACTGGGTACATAGTTGTACTTTATTTTCCAGGCAGAGTGAGAGGGAAACGTTAGAGAGGGCGAGAGAGAGAGAGTTTGAGCTAATGGAGAGAAGTTGGACAGATATGAGAGATGGGGGGAGGCAAAGAGAGAAGGAGAGGCAGAAACATTAAAGAGAGAGAGAGAGAGAGAGACAGGGTACTTCTAAGATAAATGTAATGTACATTACATTACATTACATTACAGTCATTTAGCAGACGCTTTTATCCAAAGCGACTTACAATAAGTGCATTCAACATAGGTAGGCAAGAAAACTACTAGTCACCAGAAATCGTAAGTGCATTTCCTTCCTAAACAAGCAACTAAGAGCATAACTAGTGTTAAGGTAAGAGTGCAATAAGTTAGCAACCTACTATATCTTAAACAAATGAGACAAATGAGACAAATAAGAGAACCAAATAACAAGAGCTAAGACAAATAAGTGAACCAAATAAGCAAGAGCTAAGACAAATAAGTGTATCAAATGAACAAGAGCCAATAAACAAGAGCTCAGACACATAATTGACGACAAATAGGCAAGGCTAAGAGGAAGAGTCAGGGTAGTGTTTCCTGAAGAGGTGGGTTTTCAGCCTGCGGCGAAAGATGGGCAGCGACTCTGCTGTCCTGACATCAGTGGGGAGTTCATTCCACCACTGCGGGGCCAGGACAGAGAAGAGCCGTGACCGTGTAGATCGGCCGCAGGGCCCTCTGAGCGACGGGACAACCAGTCGCCTCGAGGCAGCAGAGCGAAGTGGTCGGGCGGGGGTGTAAGGCTTGACCATAGCCTGGAGGTAAGAAGGAGCTGTTCCTTTCACTGCCCTATAGGCTAGCACCAGGGTCTTGAACTGGATGCGAGCCGCTACAGGGAGCCAGTGTAGAGAACGGAGAAGGGTAGTTGTATGGGAGAACTTGGGGCGGTTGAACACCAGACGAGCTGCAGCTTTCTGAACAAGCTCCAGAGGTCTGATGGCAAACGCCGGGGCACCAGCAAGGAGGGAGTTGCAGTAGTCCAGGCGGGAGATGACAAGAGCCTGGATGAGCACCTGCGCTGCCTTGTCAGTGAGGAAGGGGCGAATCCTCCTGATGTTGTAGAGGAGGAATCTGCAGGAGCGCGTCACTGATGCGATGTTTGCCGAGAACGACAGTCGGTCGTCCAGGGTCACACCCAGATTCCTCGCAGTCGGAGTTGACGTCACCACAGCATTATCAATGGTGATGGCCAGGTCTCGGTGCGGACAGCCCTTCCCCGGGAGGAACATCAGCTCCGTTTTGTCCAGGTTGAGCTTCAGGTGGTGCATCGACATCCACTCCGAGATGTCTGCCAGACACGCAGCAATGCGTGCCTCCACTTGTGTGTCAGAGGGGGGAAATGACAGGATCAGCTGGGTGTCATCTGCATAGCAGTGGTAGGAAAAGTCATGTGAATGGATAACAGAACCAAGAGATGTTGTGTAGAGGGAAAAGAGGAGAGGGCCTAGAACCGAGCCTTGCGGAACCCCAGTAGCGAGCCTGCGTGGTTCTGACGCAGACCCTCTCAGCGTCACCTGGTAGGAGCGATCCGTTAGGTAGGATGCAAACATGGAGAGTGCAGAGCCTGAGACACCCACCCCCTCAAGGGTGGAGAGGAGGATCTGGTGGTTCACCGTGTCAAACGCTGCAGACAGGTCCAGGAGTATCAGGACAGAGGAGAGAGAGTTTGCTCTAGCGGCATGGAGCGACTCCGTCACTGCCAGGAGGGCAGTCTCGGTCGAGTGACCCACTTTGAACCCAGACTGGTGGGGATCCAAGATGATAATGTAATTGTAAATGTAATTGTTTTGAAATGATTTGGCGATATCGATATTAATAAAGCTTACTATTACAAAACTGCTACTAAATTGAATCACTGCAGTAGCAAATAATTTAAAAATAGATCAAATTGAAAATGCAGAGCTCCTATTGGCTAAAAGTCTTGCTATGTTCTCTATTGAAAGATTTATTACATTGACAAATGTTTGCAGCTTACAGATCTGCAGATTTGCAGTTCTGTGCAAGAGCATTTATGCAGGACGTGCAAATGTGGAGCGCTGTCTGTCGGTATCACCAGATCAGAGCAGATTCACAGGTGATCAAGGTCAGATCCCATTGGACACCATGTACGACCAGCAGCAACCCCCGAATGGTCTGCAGCACCACACTTATTATTGACCCTGCACACTGATTCTTCTAGAGCGACTTGCAGTGACCATGTGGAGGTTCAGTGTCTCTCTCACCACCAGGCCACCATCACAGTTATTAAAGGAGCTTCTGGTGGATACTTTCATATTTCACATTTTTACATCTTAAGAATTTAGCTGATGCTCTGATCCAGATCAACTGAGAGCAACAGAAGAAGGAGTTTCAGTTCCTAGATCACCATCACACTACAGCCATCACCCCTCCCAGTAAGCAGTTCTCTAATAATGATGATAATTGTACAGCACTTTTCTAAAACAAAAGTTTACAAAGAGCTTCTCAGTCAAGACAAACAACAGACAATAAACAAAGTTACACAAGAAAAGAGCACAGCAGCGAAAACAGCAACAGTGGAAATGGGAAAATACTTTTTTTTAGATTTTACTTTTATATACAACATTAAAAAATGTTTACCATGCCAATGTTTGGTATCTTTCTTTTCAGCACAACATCACCTACAGCTCTGGAAAAAATTAAGAGACCACTCCAAATTATCAGTTTCTCTGGTTTTACTATTTATAGGTATGTGTTTGAGTAAAATTAACATTTTTGTTTTATTCTATAAACTACTGACATGAGTTGTGCCTGTGTTGGAATTCAACAGACACTGGAATGGAATGGCTGTCATTCATGCAGAGGTGCTGATTTAAGAAAATAAATAAATTTGGAGTGGTCTCTTAATTTTTTCCAGAGCTGACAATTATTTTTTCACTTTGACATACTGTATCAACATATTGGACCCAAAAACACATAAAATCGGATTTGGAAAATGATGGGTTTTTTTTACTATAAAAAACACAAAGATGCTCAATGAAGCATTTTAGAGGTAATGTAAACACAAGTTGCAAATGTGAACATACAAAGGTAAAATTGAGAACTATTTACAACAAAGGGTTAGTTGAAAGAACAAGTCGATGGCTTGTTCTATATTCAGGGTTCGCTTCATTTTTCCTCCGCAAAAACTTCAAAACCTGATCTGCTCCGCCTGCACGATCAGTACCTAACATGTTCAGCCTGTAGAGCAGAGTCAGCAGATTCAGGCATTATTTTTGTCATATGACGAAACGACAACGCCTGGCCCATCCCATCTTGCATACGTTTACGGACTTTTCACACGCGTAAATATGTTTTTTATGTCAAATGTATATTGTCCTATCTCCATTTTTACTTGGTCTATCAACATCAAACAAAAACTAGCATGGAGTTTCAAGCCAGTACTTTCGATGGAAGTTGACGGCAATGCTTAATGTGACTTCGTTTTTACGCTGCGATGTCTTGAACCAGTCACATGATTTGATCACGCCGGCGTGATCGGCGACTCCTGAGGGTTAAAATAAGCATGTCTGTAGAAATAAAGACATCGATTCTGCAGGCGTGATCTCCTCAGGGAGGACAACCCTGCAGGCTGATCGCATGATGGAGGCCCAGTTTCCTTTAGTCTTGCAACTAGATGTAGTAATGACCAGAAGCCCCCTGCCCAAGGGATTTAAGGTTGCACTCATAAAGGGTCACGGTCAGCGATCTAAAGGAGGACCATGTGTTCAGGCTTTAAAAACAATCAAAATTAATTTACTTGAGGATACCAGGTTGAGGATGCCAGGTTGAGGATGTCAAGTGCCTGGTCACACACACACATTATTCAACATCCAAATCAATAGATGCCTGATCAATTCACCTGCAGTCTGAATAACATTCATTCATATACACATGTGTGCAAGTGCATTAACACAGACATGCACACACACACACACACACACACACACATATATATATATATATACACACACACACAGTAACCTCACCCCAGAGGCTAACTGCACGCCAATCAGCCAGCCCTTCACGGTCAATAACAATGGAACAGTGTGGATACTGTAGCGGAGCCGTCGGGCGTCAGTGCTGAGTCAGTGGAGTTCCAGTGATTACACGCAGCCCGAGGCGGCGTAGCGGACAATGCTGATGGTTGATCCCCAGGTTTAGACCGAGCCCCCTGAGGAAGCCAAGAGAGGAGCTTAGACGGCTCACAAGCCCCGAACCCTCGGGGGACATGCAGACGACAAAAGCAAACACACACACAAATGCAGATGCTAATACACACACACACACACACACACACAGACATCCTTGTATTGCTATCCTTATGAGGACCTTCCACTGACTTCATTCAGTCACTTCATTCATTCAACATCTAACCATAACCCTCATCACTAATCCTGACCTGGAAGGACAAATCCACCCCACACCAAACATTCTTTTGTTTGTTGTGTATTTCTCTCATTCCCGCAGATAACTGGCTCATCATAGATCATGTGACATCATGTCAAGATATTTCCAGTGCAGCCATGATGATTTGATATCAGAAAATGTTTCATGATCTAAAACATCAACGGTCACCGTCAGGCTTTGGTGTCAGCCAATCAGAATCAAAGAGCAAGGGCTTCTTTCTAGACCGACGATCAACAATCATACAGGAGAAATCCATCAGAGGAGAGAGAGAGACCAATTTCTACACCAACAGGAGATAGACCAGAATGCAATGCAGTAGCAAGATAGACCAGAATGCAATGCAGCCATGTTGCATTTTGAGTAAGGGATGCAATTCTTGCCTTTCCTCAACTGGAAAACCTCGCTCTGTTGCTCTCACTATTCTTTCATTATTGCTCCCTTCACCTATATGTACAACCCACAGCTGAATGGAGAGAGAGAGAGAGAGAGAGAGAGAGAGAGAGAGAGAGAGAGAGAGAGAGAGAGAGAGAGAGAGAGATTAGCAGAGGAAGGACTTAGAGCCAAACTAAAGGTCAGTTTGGATCAAACACTGATCCTCAACCCTGTGTGTACTGCTGCCAACCTGGCACACTGTGTGTGTGTGTGTGTGTGTGTGTGTGGGGTGTGTGTGTGTGTGGTGGGTGGTGTGTGGGTGTGTGTGTCGCGTTTTTGTTGCACAGTTGACCTATAACTGGTTAAAGGCAAAGCTGAGGGAGCCCAGTTTTCCAAAGGGACTACACACACACAAACACACACACCCCCACACACCACACACACATACCCACACGCTCATTCTACTCAGTTTCTCCCAAGGGTCATTATACTGAAACACGACACCCCCCTCCTCTCCCCCTCCCTTTTCCTCCTCCATCACCCCCTCTTCAGATTAATTGCTTGTTTGAAAGTAAAAAAGAACACAGGCCCAAAGAAAGCAATGATTCTGAGATCGAGTTTTAAAGAGACCCCAATTGATGTTTCTCATTGTTGCAGGAATACAACAAAACTCATTTACTCCGATGCAAGTTTTTAAACCTTCTCCTTTCCTTTTTTCTAACACAGGGGAAAATTTTCTATCTCAAGATTTTGGTAATTCG
>JAXDDX010001012.1:0-13897 GCA_034670405.1 Hoplostethus atlanticus | reverse complement strand
CATGCGTGTAAGCTGCCTATACTACCAACGTGATGCATCTGCTGTGCCACGGCTGAAATCATCGATGGATCACCTGCCTGCTCTATATCCTGAATGGTCGATTTCTGGACTATGTGCCTAGAGAGCGACTCCTGCACTGGAAAGTAATTACTGGGTACAACTGGATTTCAGTGGATCACTGGATTTCAGTGGATCAAGAACACAAATTGAGAAAGAGCCTGTCTCCGTCCATCTCTTACTGTGCGTTCACAACAACAAGTCTCCAGGAGTCCATTCACTTCCTATGGAGCTGGCTGCTGACCAGGGAAACTCGGCCGATGCGTTGACGATCAGCAAGTCTGTTGGCCACAGCTGATGATAAGCCTTGAAGTCATTTTTTTTTCTTCCCCAGTTTATTTTCGGTTAATGCTACCCTGTTAGCGCCTGTCAGTTAGTGGGGTAAAATTAAACCAAAGAAGACTATACTCCCATCTGTAGCTTTGTCCTTGCTCCCTTCTCATGGTTGGGGGTGCTCTAGAGTAGTGAGAGAGCAGATGTTGTTGGGCCCGACTTGTCCCCCCCCTCCCCAGCAGCCCTGGTGGTTGGTTTGTCCTTCCTAAGTGGAGGAGAGAGAGAAATAGACCAGGCGAGCCACAAAACACCGGAAAGTCCAGTGATGTTCCAAAGGCACACAACAGGATTCTCTTACTTGATCTGGAAATCCTTGCCTCTCTCTTGCCTCCTTGCTTCTCTCTTGTCAACCGACCTATAGCAGTCTGTCAGCCGCACTGATTCATTGATGGGCTTCAGGTGTGTCCAGGTCCATGAGCCAAATTGGCTCTACAGCACTTGGACTGGATAACACCACCCTTCAAACAGCTGATCCTGGGAGCTGTCCCTGGTGCTATCCCTATCTTTCTTACCCTGGCGGCTTTCTGTCTGCCTTATGTCGACTGTACAGATGGTGAAACCCTCCATTTTGCTGTCACCGATGAATTTTTGATGCCTCCTATGATAATTCCAAATCGAAAGGCTCGTTTGGTGAAGCTGATATTCTGATATTGTAGGCGGCTCTCTGTGAAGGCGGCAAAGGCCTGACTGGAAAGCTCTGAGAGCCGAGAGCACTGCTGCACTTCAGATTGACTTGATATTTTGACAATCCTTGTTACTTGAACAAACTATGGGTACATGCAAGACTTGGATTGATTGCTAAAGCAAAAAAATACAGCTACAAGCTACAAGAGCACCATTTTGAAATCCTCTATTGTAATTTATTTTCTATGTCCAACGTGCCTCTTAAATGAAATCACTTATAAATAAATAAATAATAATTAATAAATACTAAAAAGTGAAATATAGTTTCAGCATATATTCACACATATTTTGATTATAAGTAATATACATCTGAAAAAACGTTCAACATACCACCCTGCCGAAGTATCTTTGAGCAAGACAACCGAATCCCTACCAGCCTGCAGGGACGTGACCTCCGACCATCCGAAGTGAAAATAAAATTCCTCAATGAGGTATCACATTGTTACTTACAGTATTTTCGTCTCCTTAGACTCTAATGTACGGTAGGTGTTAGGTGACTGGAGAATCACACACACACACACACACAATACCCAAATGTCACAATTCACCATTTAAAGTAACTTTTAACTAAGCGTACTTTGAATACAGAGGCTATGTTGCTTCCACTCTCTTCAGCATTATATCATTTTCCACACAGCTCCTGTCACTAATGAGAGCAACCTGAGTGCTTCTCCTTCCTCTCCAGCAGGCACTGACAACAATCCACTCCAACAAAAAAAAACCATCACCCAACCCTCATCTGCCATGTCGCTGGTGTGTTGGCGGTTTTGGTGAACGCAACTCTGTCTCCCCATCTCATTGCCCTGCCTGAGGGGGCGCTGTCATTATGCACTGAAGTGTGGGAGAGGGGGCTCGGCTCATATCTCTCAGTTTGTGTCTGAAGAGAGACAGACGGACAGAAAGACAGAGTGCCTTTATATAGTATGCATTTGTGCTACACGTTGTAAGCCCTCATGAATTCAGCCTACTAAAAAAGCTGGCGCCTGCCCATTGCTCATTGTGCCTGGTTAGCTCAGCTGGTAGAGCATAATACTCACCTTTGTAAGTCACTTTGGATTAAAGCGTCTGCTAAATGATGATAATATGTAATAACATTGCCTGAAAACAATAAGCCTTGTCAAATAAGAATTTAGTTACTTCATTTTCCTGCAATATTCCTGCAATATTCCGGTGATTATTTATGATAACTAGGATTTATTTATCATGAATAGCATCTTGATATGTGTAAACAACACCATCAGTTCTTATCGGTCAAAGCATTTCACCGTCAATCATTTTGTGTTTGTATCTTGATATAAGATACTATGTCAACTATCCTCATCTGAATTAAATGACCATTAGAAACCATTACCATACATTTACAGTACCATACATCTCGACCTTCAACAGTACAGATTACTCAACGTGTTTCATTTTGCACACTAACCTTACATATTGTATTAGAATCAACTCAAAAGTGGGTGTCAGCCAGATACTGGGGATTAGGGGGTATTTTTGATTTTTTTTTCAGATGGACAGATGTAACATGAATAGAATCCCTACACCCCCCCCCCCCCCACCCACCAACTCACCCCTCTCTCATCTCCTCTAGGTTTCTTCAGAGGACACACTAGGCTTACCCTCAACTTCACAGGTGGAAAATAGCTTTTCACACACGTGTGAGTGCTACCTCCCGAAGGAAACAGACCAGGAGTGTGCGTGTGTGTGTGTGTGTGTGTGTGTGTGTGTGTGTTGCAGAGGATAGAGATGCACCGAGGGATGAGAGGATCATCTAAGTGAGAAGGGAGAGATCTAGTTTTTACCATAACTAACCTTTTACAAAGAAAAGCATGTGCAGATGTTCGTGCAAAAGGCATGCACGTGGCCATGTTGACAGACAGACACAAAACACACACAACCACACACACACACACACACACAACACAAACATGTTCAAACCTACCAGTGAAGTCATATTTATCATAACAAGCCCTATTTATAGAATGCAGCTTCCCGATTGTCAACTTCTCAATTCTTTATGTGACTGAAGGCACTGAGCGCAGAAATACACAGATGAAATATACATACACTCTACTGTGATGAACAGTGAACATGGCAGAATTATTTATAACACATTCATAACACTGGAGGAGTGGAAGCACAGCAGTGGCCCTGAAATTAGACACTGATCCTACGAGGTTAATTGAGGATTATTGCTAGAATAAAAAAATCAATATTCCTGTGGTTATTGCCAAAAGCTCCATAAGGTTAAAGATGCTTTTCTCGTTGTTGTGCTAAAGATCACTAAATAATGGATGCAGATCAGGCGGCGTCTTGCCAATGCCAACTCTTTTTTCCCCTGGTGACATTGGATTTCAAAGGGAGAACGATGGGGAATATTTAAAAGTGTCCTCCCTCGCTGGATGTTTTCTTTGGTTTTTGATTTTTATTAAAAAAAACATTTTGAGAGGTTTTCCTCATCTTCTACTCCTCAAACATCCAGGTCAGAATATATTGTCTTCTTTATGTTTTAATTTGAAATCACTGAGACGTCTACATTCATTGGGCAGTTTGAGTGTTTGACTATTAGAATGAGATCTAGTCGATCCAATGGAGAACTGAAAGTGAGTAGTCCAGGGTCTTGGAGGGTCCATATTGTTTTTTTCAATAACAATATGGAGAGTTTTTTGGCAACAATATCGCTATATCCTGATTTGGGTTACATAAATCTGTTCAGCAAATAAGGAAATAGGTTTGAGGTAGCAGACTCATGCTGACTGTCTTCCAGACGTTCTTTTGTTCATATGCCAGATGTTCAGATCTGTTGTTTCTGTGTAGCCTTTCACCACAAAGCACCAAAGCACAGAAAAAAATAAAAAAAGAAAGAAAGAAAAAATAGATTTGGCAGCAGGCTATTGTACAGCAGTTGTTTGCTGTTATAAAAATCATCAATAAGCTATTTTGTGTTTTTTATTGTACAATTTGGAAGCTCTTTGGATTGATAGACCCCCCAAAAAACAGGTGGTAGAGCGGGTAAAGCATTTGGGCCAAGGAAACAATATAAAACAGCAAAACAATACAGCACAATACAATCACACTTCAGTCTATAATTCTTAGAAATTTTTATTTTTAACATCTCATCTAAGATGTGATACTACTGATGGGCTGCTGATTTCAACAGGTGGTGTTTATACCCTGTGTACCCTCTGGTCAGCAACAGCAAGAGGACATACAGATCTAACAGATTACTACCAATGAGAAAAGAGCACACACCGCACCCACTGACCTACACACACACACACACACACACACACACACACACACCACACACCACACACACACACACACACACACACACACACAACACACACACACACACACACACACACACACACACACACACACACACACACACACAACACACACACACACACACACACACACACACACACACACCCCCCAAGGGACTCTTAAACACCGGTCACACCCCACACTCTATGATGGTAATATTGATTTAAACATTATAAGGGTTATACAAGCCCTGATGCCCCGAGGTCCTTAGCAGCAGTGGTTGAACCGGTGAATCACAATGTGACCTATTGTTGTCAAATGCTGTTGTTTTCCGTTCTGCTAAATTAAAAAAATTATTAAAAATTCAAGGGTTTAGCATTGTTCTGACAGAAAGCATTGCTTTGTATGAAAAATTCAGAGGCCTTATACGAAAAAAAACACAAATCTATAAAATGTGCTAACCTGCAAACGTAGTCTCTGACAAACCAGCCACAAGGCTCTAACATCTCCAAACTACCCAAATTAATGCATAATAAAATATTAAATTACATTACATTACATTCGTCTTTTGCAGACGCTTTATCCAAGCGGACTTACTTGAGTGCTTTCAACATAGGGGTAGGCAAGAAAACTACAGTCACCAGAAATCGTAAGTGCATTCCTTCCTAAACAAGCAACTAAGAGCATAATGTGTTTAAGTAAGAGTGCAATAAGTTAGCAACCCTTATTTTTTCTTAAACAAATGAGACAAATAAGAGATCAAATAAACAAGAGCTAAGACAAATAAGTGAACCAAATAAACAAGAGCTAAGACAAATAATTTGTATCAAATAAACAAGAGCCATAAACAAGACTCGGGACAATAATTGACGACAAATAGGCAGGGCTAGGAAAGGGTCAGGGTAGTGTTTCCAAGAGGTGGGTTTTCACCTGCGGCGAAAGAGGGGCAGCGACTCTCCCTGTCCTGACATTCAGTGGGGATTCATTCCACCACTGCGGGGCCAGGACAGAAGAGCCGTGACGGGTAGATCGGCCGCGGGCCCTCTGGGCGACAGGGAACCAGTCGCCTCAGGCAGCAGAGCGAATTTGGTCGGGCGGGGGGTGTAAGGCTTGCCATAGCGGGAAAGGTAAGAAGGAGCTTTTCCCTTTCACTCCCCTATAGGCTAGCCCCGGGGGCTTGAACTGGTGATAAAAACGAGCTGATTAAGGGGTAGAAAACGGAGAAGGGTAGTTTTTGGGAGAACTTGGGCGTTGAACACCAGACGAGCTGAAAGCTTTCTGAACAAGCTCAGAGGCTGATGGCAGACGCGGGTGCACCAGCAAGGAGGGAGTTGCATATTTCCAGGGGAAGACAAGGGGGCCTGGATGAGCACTGCGCTGCCTTCAGGTGAGGACGGGGGAATCCTCTGATGTTGTAGAAGGGGAATTGCAGAAGCGTGTCACTGATGCATGTTTGCCGAGAACGAAGTTGGTCGTCCAGGGTCACACCCAGATTCCTCGCAGTCCGAGTTGACGTCACCACAGCATTACAATGGTGATGGCCAGGTCTCGGTGCGGACAGCCCTTCCCCGGGGGGAAAACACCAGCTCAGTCTTGTCCAGGTTGAGCTTCAAGATGGTGCATCGACATCCACTCCGAGATGTCAGCCAGGCATGCAGCAATGCGTGCCTCCACTTTTGTGTCAGAGGGGGGAAATGACAGGATCAGCTGGGTGTCATCTGCATAGCAGTGGTAGGAAAAGTCGTGTGAATGGATAACAGAACCAAGAGATGTTTGTGTAGAGGGAAAGAGGAGAGGCCTAGAACCGAGCCTTGCGGAACCCCAGTAGTGAGCCTGCGTGGGTCTGACACAGACCTCTTCAGCTCTGGTAGGAGCGATCCGTTAGGTAGGATGCAAACATGGAGAGTGCAGAGCCTGAGACACCCATCCCCTCAAGGGGGAGAGGAGGATCTGGTGGTTCACCGTGTCAAACGCTGCAGACAGGTCCGGAGTAATTTTAGGACAGAGGAAAAGAAGTTCGCTCTAGCGGCATGGAGCGACTCCATCACTGCCAGGAGGGCAGTCTCGGTCGAGTGGACCCACTTTGAAACCCCGACTGGTGGGGGTCCAAGAGGTTGTTCTGGTGGAGGTACAAGGACAGTTGATTGAAGACAGCACGTTCAAGAGTTTTTGATAGGAAGGGTAGAAGGGAAAACCGGTCTGTAGTTCTTGACCTCAGAGGGGTCAAGTGTTGGTTTCTTCAGAAGGGGGGTGACTCTGGCAGTCTTGAAAGCAGAGGGAAAGCATCCAGACACCAAGACGTGTTGAAAGAGGTGGGTCAGGAAGGGAAGGAGTTCAGGTGCAGTAGACTGAAGCAGAGTGGATGGGACGGGTCAAGGGGGCATGTGGTGGGGCGGCTAGATGTAACCAGGTGAAGGACCTTGTCTGGAAGAGGGGGAAAAAAATGGATAGGGAGGGAGGTGGGGAGGGAAAAGGGTGGAGAGGTTGGTAGAGAGGGATGGGTGGAAGGCAGACAGGTGTGGTTGGTGCGCAGGGCACTAGCCGGGGGGTGAGGGAAGGAGGATCGGATATCGTTGACCTTCTTGTCAAAGAAGTTGGCGAAGTCGTCAGGGCGGAGGGAGGAGGTGGGAGGAGGGGGTGGGGTTGGAGGAGGGAAGAGAAAGTTTTCAAAGAGTTTTTTAGGGTTGGAAGCAGAAGTTTGAAATTTTAGTGCGAAGAAAGCAGCTTTAGCAGCAGATGGAGAGGGCTAGGGTCGAAGGAGGCAAGGAACGAAAGAAGAAGGTCAAGCTTCTCAGTCTGGATGTTTGAAGTCACCGAGAAGGATGAGTCCAGAGCCATCGTCAGGGAAGTGGGAGACTAGTGTGGTCAAGATCCTCCCGGAACTCACCAGAAGCCTGGGGGCGATACACAACCGCGATGGTGAGCTGACTGGATGAGAAAACAGTGACAGCTGAAATTCAAAGGAGGAAGGAGAGAATTGTGGCAGAGAAAAAAGAGAGTATTTCCATTTGCTGGAAATTTGCAGGCCACTTTCACCGCCGCTGCAGCTTTTGGGAGTGGAGAGAAAGAGTACAACATCTGACAGAGCAGCGGGGCGTGGCAGTGTTTTCTGGGGTGATTTCCAAGTCTCGTAGAGCAAAGAAAGTTGAGGGAAGCAGGGATGCGTAGCCCTGAGATGAACTCAGCTTTCGGCACAGCCGATGGCAGTTCCACAGCCCCTGCCACCACTTGCTCAACGCGAGTTAGGGGGTAGGATAGATGAGATTAGTGGGGTCGCGGCGTTCTGGTGTACCCAGCGTCTGTGTGACCCCCGGAAAGAGGGGGGACAGGAATGGGAAGCAACACATGGTAGATCACAATACAATGATACGGTTTTGAGGGAAGAAGCACCCAATCTTCGGGAAGGGCTTCTTTGAAGAAGTTTGGGCTTGAAAAAGTCGCCTGTTGGCTTTTCGCCTAGCCTTCGTTTGCCTGACCTTCCCAAAACAGCAGTGGTTTAGGATGCTTCCCTGATTGCTAATTGTCTGCCAGGAGTGCGGCCCCTCCAGGGCAATTAAAAGGCAATTGGCCTAGCTTGGTGAAAAACACCTTCAATAGGGCTAAAGACACAACAGAAAATGACCAACTAGCACTAAAATGGGCTATGATTAAAGCATAATACTTAAGCAATCAGAGTACAGCTAACAGCAACCTGGTAAGCAAGAAAAATATACTCAAACTATTCTAGATGAGTCAAGTAGTTCAGAATCCCTCCAGAAGTTAAATACACACATGTCTATATTTGACATATAGCCGGTCGCCAGCAGGATAAAGCAATAAATCATTGAATGTCTCTCTTTGCCCCTCTCTCCCTGTTTCTCCATCAATACATTATCCATACTGGGTGACTGATAAGGCAGCCTTGTCAACAACACACACACACTCGTACACACACACACACACACACACACCACACACACACACACAGACAAGAGGAGGCATGGCAGGATGGGACTGCGTAGTTCAGTGTTCACACACAGGTGTATGTACAAGGGCTAACCCTGAGGATGCGTTAAAGAATTGCATGTGCATGTGCATAATTTTGTTTTCTGAATTTCACTCTTTTTTTATATATTACAGGCTTTCAAAGAGGTTATTAAGAAAAGATCCGAAGTTGGAATAACTCAAACTCAAAGAGTTTCTCGTAATCAAGCATACTGTATGGATGAATACGCGTGATTAAACTTGATTGTGTTTTCCACACTGAATGAGAGAAGCTGTATTAGCGGCAGTGGATTTTCTGCAGACTTCAAACATGGGACATCATGGTATTAGACAGTGCTAAGTAAGATCCTGCTAATAAACATGAT
Organism: Hoplostethus atlanticus; assembly: GCA_034670405.1. Lineage (NCBI taxonomy): Eukaryota > Metazoa > Chordata > Actinopteri > Trachichthyiformes > Trachichthyidae > Hoplostethus > Hoplostethus atlanticus. Next base: position 5,204 of record JAXDDX010001012.1, on the reverse strand, counting down.
CAATATATAGTGTCTCTTTCGACTGTTTGTGCACTCTACTGTTAGTGCCTCCTTTTTCTTTCAGTCTGTCTGTGTCTCTTCCTCTCACTCTCACTCTCACTCTCTCTCTCTCTCTCTCTCTCTCACACACACACACAAACCTGTAAACAGCCATCAGTTTAATCTTTTATAGATATTACAATTACACATTCCTTGCTTCATTTGCAATTATTATTTTGCTTTTTCTCTCCATGTTATGCCTGCAAGTATGCAACAAGTTGCAGGTATTCCTCTTTGACCAGGCCAAGTTCATCTGCACCATTGAATGCACCTTTTAAAGTGGGAGGGTACAAGATATGTGCAAAAACACATGTTTGTGTGTATGTTGTATTTATTAATAATAATAATAATAATAATAATAATAATAGTTTTATATCCCCCCCCCCAAACACATGCACAATGCACACCGCAATACGCAATATTTGATAGACTATTTTTTTGTGTCAGTTGTGGGGCAGATCTGATGCAGTGTTGGAGGCTGTTCCACAATCTAGGGGCTGCAAACCTTAAACACCCGATCTCCCTTTAGCTTCAGCCTAGACCATGGCACAGCTAAGAGGTCGAGTATGGACATAGGAGTTTGGAAATGTAAGTAGGAACCAGCCATTCAAAGCCTTAAACACAAGCAACAGAATCTCATAGTCAATTCTGAAGCGAACTGGGAGCCAGTGAAGGAAAGCAAGCCCTGGGTGATGTGGTCTGTTTTCCTGGAGCTAGTGAAAAGCCTACCAGTAGGCTTTCATTTGACCCTTTAAAGCTGCAGGAAAGTGGATTTCAATAGTCTCTATTTTTCCTGATGTCACAGCTGAGTATCTTGTTACCTATTCACTAAGGTCTGGAGAACAGAAAAGCCATTTACTGGATATAAACGCTGTTTTTGGTCCTCTATTTCTGGCTTGGGTGGGCGTGGATTTGCAGTTTTATCTGGAATCTGCAATTATTTGGCTAAATGAATCTGTGATCACATAAACAATCCCTCATGGATACTCTTTCATTCCATACTCTTTTTGATGTTACTGAAACAAAGACAGGAGGAGAAATACATGTAAAGGAAAGATATAATTTATTCTTTACACTGATGTTGTTGCTATGCAACATCCACAGAAAGAAAGCAGCCCTTGCACTGAAACAGAGTGTACAATGGTGAGGAAGGGTCATCATTATTGCCAGTTACACATTAACGTAATAATGGCTAATGGTATTAAAAGCCTGTGGGGAGTTGTGGTCTGAGGAAATTATTTTCACTGTTGTGGCGTGGCAGCGTGCTTGCTAGAAGTTTAGCAGGTCAACTTGACACCATTGGCTGTTGTTAGAAACTTTCCAATACTCTGCTGCTCGTTGGCCGAGAGCCCAGAGTGACTGAATGAGTCGAGAGGGTGACGGTAGATATGGACCACGTTAAACTGGGTGGACTTTAATGATACGTGTTATATCGTGAGACATTGGTACTTCTTGAAATGGCTCTCAACCAATCACAAACGCACAGTTGGAACTAACTGAAGAGCAAAGTTTTGTTGCAGTTTCAGACTCAAGACCAGTATGTAAAGTGGGGCTTCAATAGAGAAGAGTGTCCCACCCCCCCCTAATCAAGACATCATAGATTAGACCTTATTTGCCCAAATTAAATTCTGCCGTCTGGTAGGTACACTGCTCCACCCACTCTCCAATGTTAACAGGCACAAAGAGAGATTGGTAGCATCTCTAGCAAGTTGGTGTGTCTATACATTTTTATAGATGTCATAAAATTTGATAAAACACTTTCATATTGCTGTATTTATTATTGTTCAGAATAGGATATGCCTCACTGTAACTCCTATAGGGTGACATTTTTCATCTAACTGTCAGTATATTTGTATCCTGTGCTTGCGGATCTGCCTTTTGATCTCCTCTCTGCTGGTGGCTGAAAACACAACATTCATATATTATAGGCTTGTAGTTCAGTTCAGGTCGATTCAGTCTTTCATATTATAATCCCAGAGGAAAATTGATTTGCAGCAAAATAGAAGCCAGAGCCCACAGTGTGACACAGTGAGGAGCGGCAATAACACAACCATGACCAAACAAACAGTGTTTCCTGAATAGTTATAGTGAATCTGAAAATTGAAGGCTTGGAGCAGAAGGGCAATGAGATCTATTTATCAAATGAAGGCTCTTGGGGAGATCTAGTCAGTATCTCTTTATTTATGTGATGGCATTATCCATATCAAAGGATATTTATTAACATTTGATCACAGTTAGTTTTTTTTTTAGGCCCTACTTTGGCCCTCTGGCTCCGAGGCCTGGAAATAAAGACAGGCTCACAGTGGGTAACAGTTAGTGCTGCTATTCGTTATAGAAAATGTATACTTCCAACATCACATTATGGCTGACCTGACCTGGTAACCATGGCAACTACGCAAAGGCATTTGTGGAGAGTCCTCATCCCGCTAACATCAAGGTTGAAAAGAAATGGAGGCATGAAAAATGGAGAGACAGATTGAGAATTTCTGGCTGGCTGGATGTCTGGCATCAGCCAATAGATGAGGCTTAGAAAGCAAAAAAAAAAAAACAGGTTCTGTTGTCTTCTGGGTTTATGACTGACAGTGAGCATGAATTTCCATAATCCCTCATACGTTGATCCTCCCACTCTGGCTTTTTAACTTATAGCTCTCTCTACCCACTTTGTGTGCTAATGACAGTGGCCTGCTTGCATTTTCATTGGCATTTGCATTGCGATAATGACAAGAAAGTGGTGTGAGAGCATGTGTGTGTGTGTGTGTGTGTGTGTGGTGTGTGTGTGTGCACGCCCGCATATGTGTACGTGTGTGTTTTTGCCATTCTGTAGCCTTGCAGTATGTAATTAGAGCACTCTGTTGCCTCTGACTATTAGGGTTATTAAGCAGTTTTTATTAGATATCCTCCATTCCTGCAAGCAATGGGGCTAGTTACCCTGTTGAATCAGTATTAAACACTGGGAATCTCATACATTACTTCATCCCTCGTAATCCCAGGCAATGTAAATACAATTTTAATAGTGGAATATGAAAAATATGATTGTCCACGTTGTGATTTTCCGACAGAAGCCCAAGAAGTGGTAAAACAGGCCGACATCATACTGGGTGAAAATGAGGGAAAGGAAGAACATACAGTAAACTTTCCCTTGGTGAAGTCTCCTAAACTACAAGCACTCTGCTCTGCTTTACACTCAGTTTGCAATTTTATAACACACTTTTTGAAAACACTAAACACTAAACACAGTTCTCTACATTAGACACATCATTCAAAACTAAACTCTATTGTGTTTCATTTGGAAAACACTGCCATACCAATTGCCTACACCCAGTCCTCACGTGTGAAAACACTTATAGCTAATTTGCTCACTTAGAAATCAGAGCTTGAGCACTATAAATAGGCCACAAGTTAGTGCTCCTCTAGCGAGGAAGAGGAGTGAGAGGTAGAGGAGCACAAGGACAAGGACAGGGACATGGAAGAAGGAGAACGATCACTGATGAGATCCGGGCCACTTTGGTTGACCATGTGCTCAACTTGTGGTCAACTATCTTCTTTTCCCCTTGTATTTGTGTTTATAGTGTATATATACTGCATATGCATACATATATATTTGGGTACATACTGTGAAAGTAAATTAGCACAGAATGCTAGAATTTATCATTTATCATTTTGTGTATGTTGTACTGATGCTGTGTTGCCACAGACATGTGATATGTGTGCTATGAACATGTGCCTGAGTGTTGCAGAGTAAGCTAGTGAGGCCCTAGAAGGAAGTCATAAATCTGACCTTGACCAGACAACTACTATGTGGAGAGAGCCTATAGAATGAACCATGTTAAACATGTTATCTAAGCATAAGTGAACCAATCATGAGAGACTTCTTTGTTCCTAAAGAAACTATAAAGATTGTAGTTAGCTGATTTTCAGTGAGAGAGAGCATAGAGAGACTTTGACTTTCTGTGTGACCTGTGTCTTTCTCTCTCCAATATATCTGTATACAATATATTTTTATACTTCAACCTGTCAATGTTTTGTGTGTTATTTCAAGAGTTCTGAGTGCCAACAAGAAATTTCCACGACAATACATGTTCGTGTGAGTACTATATGACAAACTTGTAGTGTGTAGTTAGTGCGTAGCAAGAGCTTGTTCATGTGGTGGTTTTGTGTGTGAGTTTTGATGCAAAAATACAATTTTGAGAAGAGTTACAATAGTTTTGAATGAAGTGTTGTGAGATGTGTGCGTTTTGCATGGTGTGTGTGGTGTTTTGGGGTTTTGTGTGTGTGTTTGACTTTTGAGACAATGAGCCATAGTTTCAGAAATCGTGTGTAAGCAATCGTAAAAAACTACAATGCTCAAGTGGGATCATGAAACATGTAAACAGTGATTAGAGCGCCTAGCCATCATCCCAACATGCGGTATCACTGAGTGCTACATCGTCTAGTTGAATAAACAGAAGATTGACTGCGGTGACACGATGAGGAATACCTAGAGTGGTTTTTAACACAGCACTATCAGCGTGGCGCCAAGAGGCACAATCGGGTCCTTAAGACAGGCCTGATGAGACACTTCAGTACCTGAGTGCTGTCAAACTGTGACACGCTTTACAGCACTTGAGAAAAGGATTTTCTACAAATCATATCTGAGCAGCATCTCAGTAATAAAAGGAAGTTGTATTATTTGTAAAAATGTAATTTTAACTGTGAAACGTGAGTGTCTTATATGGTGTCGGCCTTCCCCTTATTTCCGGTTGCATCCTTCTCCATTTCTATCTATGTGCCTTGGGACTTCCAGAAACTGGTTCACATTTGTTGCAGCTGCTATGAAATGTGGATGTAAAAGATGAATTAAAGATTATTAAAAAAATCTCCACAAAGGGGTCTTTGTAATTTATTGTCAATGGAACAGCATCTGAATAGTCATTAAGCAATAAGCAATAAAAATACTAAACAAAGATTGACTACCTCATTATCCTCAGAAAGCAATTTCCCCTTCGTGATGTTATTGACAATAAGAGAAGACTTAGAGAGTTTAATGGATTCTTGTCATTTTACCTTTGTCTTAAACTCTAAATAGTTTGACAACCACAATGTTCATCTTCTAGTGTGGTAATTTAATGCCATGTTAGTCAAAGTAATGGAGCTTTGAGGTCAAAATAAAGTTATTAATAAATTAA
>JAXDDX010001011.1:0-13923 GCA_034670405.1 Hoplostethus atlanticus | reverse complement strand
GTGGTTCTTCGATAGTTTTTTTGATTTAAAAGAACAACAAAATTGAGGATTTACAAGGCCTCTAAAACCACGGTAAGTCCGTTGTATTCTATGCAGGTGTCTTATTAGATTGAGTTGCATTACCACTTTATTTAAACTATTTTCACCTATACATGATTGTCTATGTTTTGTATCTATTTCTCTCTAGAATCACAAAATATATTAGACCAGACCAGGAACAGAAAATCTGATACCAGTGTGGGTACCACGGACATGTATGACAAAGAAATAAACACCCTAACAAAGTAGGTTTTTATCTACATTGGCGCTATTTTTAAAACCAGGATTCTTTCTAATGATTGAACTTTCTAATGATTAATTTCTCCTGCATTTCTTAGGTCTTCTAGGAAAAAACCGCGCACCACTTAAAGAATGGTTTCCTCAAAACACCAGTAAGTATTTGATATAAATTAAAATTGAAATGAAAAAATAAACGGCAAATCTCATATTGTGTTCTTTCTTTTGTTTTACTGAACATCAAGGCGAGGCGTTAAACAAGCTTGAACAATATGTGAATAACGTTTCAAAGTCGTCTGTTGAGGGAGAAGCTGAGACACAGGAGCCAAAGGCAAAACGCACAAGATCTGAAAACGGTATAGTATTAACATCTGATACATCCTATGTTTAAAACTATATTATCCCTTTTATAATAATCACCGACTAATGGACTATACCATCTAATGTGTCTTGTTTTTAGTAAGCGGTGAGGAGGAGACGAGCGCATCCGCGGGGATAGTTTTAAATCTTCAGTCGGACAGCTGGACTGATGACGACATTGCACTCTGGGATCGCTTTGACTTTGGGCTGACACAGATGTGCAGCGAAGAAAATTCCGTCCAAGACCCGGAAAACAGCGCCATACCGACACCGTCGTCATCTGCAAGGGTGAGCGATCGAGATGTCATTGTGTTGATCAAATCCGTGATTTGCAGCATAGAGGCATTATCCAAATCTAATTTAAAAAATAATGATGATTTTATGAGACAGCTCAACGAGTTTTCCCGAAAATTTGATAGCATAGAACAAGCCATTAAGAGACAAAACTCGCTGATACGCGCATCACACACAGAGCTTCTTGCTGAGATAAGAACTCTTCGACAAATTAGGAGATTTTAGTAGTGCATATACCAACAGCGTGTCATCAGTGCTTTTTATGGGTTTATGTTTTGTTGGAGAGTACTTTAATTGCAAATGTTTTTTTCTTTTTTCTTTTTGCTGTTGTAAACCATGAAAAGATCGTACAAATCAGTGAACGGTCGTAGAAATGCAGAGAGAAGCCAGTATGACTTATCCACTAATGATGATGATGATGGTGAGGAGCAAGACTGTGGTCTTCAGGCTAGAAACCGGTTTGAGGATGACAGTGTAGATGATGACTTGCCGCAAGACTTTGATGAATTAGACACAGCCACACAATGTAGCTTGTTGATAAAGTTGGTGCAGTATCGGACTAAGTTAGTGGAAATGTTGATACCGATCCTTTACAGCAAAGTATATGGAACAGGCTTGATTGGATGAGGAAGGAGGACGAGAGGCAGCTTTAGTAACACGATCTGGAGGAGCTATGAGGACTGGTAGATGCAGGGGGAGTGGCTTACAGAAAAGGTAGCTGTGGGAAGTTAGCAGCATAGGGAGATCAAGCTGAGAGACACAGTGTTTGAGAGAGGATAATAGGTCTTTCGAGGTGTCACGTTTTAAGAGAGAATCAGAGTTTTTTAAGACAGAAAGCACAGGTTAGGCTTGCAAAAAATGGGATGAACGGTTAACATGCAATAACATGCTATAGAAAAAGTTTTAGGTAGTTTGAAATAGGGATTTTATGATGAGTAAAGGAGGACTAGTTAATTTAAAAGGAACATGGCTCCAGGATTCCACATTAACCAATGAGCGATAAAGGACGAACATGAGAAATAAGAGGAGGGAATGTTGATAACCCTGAGGGAGCTATGCGAAAAAGCAGACGTGGGATTAACACCGAATCGAGGATTGGGGATCAGATGAGAGCCGAAGGGAAATTAATTCCCCAGGCCCAAACCAAAGGAGTTGTATCAACCAATTAAAAAAAAAAAAAAAGAAAAAAATTTCTTTTTAAAAAAAAGGGATTTTACCCCCAAAAAGGTTTTTGGATATAAGAAGAAATTTTTAAATTTTATATAAAAACCAAAGGGTTATATTTTTTATTTTATTTTTTTGGGAATTTTTAATTGCAATTTTTTTTTTTTCTTTTTGGTTTAAAAATAAAAATTAAAAATTTAAAAGGTTAAAATAAAAAATATATTAATAATAAATTATTAGGCAAATTTTTCAGGCTAAAAACCTTTTGAATGAATTAGAGAGATTCCGCAAGCATAAATTAAAACCCCCAAAAAATGTAGGGGGAAATAAATTTGGTGAGATATAAAAATTATAAAATTTGAAAAAATATATTAAAAATACAAAACGGGGGCTTATTTAATGATAAAAAACTCACATCATGAAATGGGATATTTTCAGAAAACAAAAATCATAGGACATTTTTTTGACAAATACATCCCCAAAAGAAGTGGTTAAAGATGGGGGGGATACCTTTAAACACGAAAAAAACCACTTTAATCTAATAACACCCAAAAGATTTAAACATTTTTTAAATTTAGAAAAGTTAAATTTATAACCCAAAAGAAACTTGTAAAGACAAAAAACTGACATCTTTTAAAGTATTTCTTTTTCCCTAATGCAAACAGTTTTTAAAATCTACATATATAAGCAGATTTTTTTAAAAAAAAAATGACAAAAATGAACCCCATACAATACAATTAATTTCTTACTCGCCCAAAAACAAAAAGTTAAAAATTTAAAATTTGGGGCCATCCCTTTAGATGAAAAAAATATAAAAAAAATTTTTTTACACCCAAAAACAATAGTACAATCCACCAAACCCGTTTGAGGGTGGGATAAAGGTTTTTTTGAGAAATAATGGAAGGTTAAATTGTGGTGAAAATAGAGAGGGGGTTATGGAGAAAATGAAGGATTGGGGATAATTTGTGGAAAGATTGGTTTTTGATGTTTTTGATTGGGAGGATGTTTAAAAATTTTTTTTAAGTCCCAATAAGAAAAAGTGGGTTTTTGATGGGAAAGAAGAATAATGGTTTTTTTAAATGAAAATAATTTTTTTGTGAATTAAAATTTTTTTGGGGAAATTTATTTGGAATTGTTAAAAATGAATTAGTATGGAAAAATGAAAATTTCCCTGAAGTATGTCAACAGGGGGTTACACACACCCGGGCCAACGATAAAATGTGACCATGTAGCCGTATATTAGATCAGAGCACTGTTTAAAACCATTGCCAATTTTCACAAACACATGGATTTACCCCCCGTGAAAAAACGTTAAAAAATTTTCGACTTTGGGGTTTAGTTTATATATGTCCCAAAAAAAACCCCAAAAAAAGGCCCTGACGGTAGGATATACCGTTCCAACATGCTCAGAGAGAAAGTGTAGACACTGGGAGCACCCTCTTTGACTTTTCCCCACACATGCTACACCCAGCCTATCCAAGGAACTCTAAAACAAAATACACTTCTATGATTTTGAGACTCGTATCATATGGGAGACACAAGGCAAATTTTGCAGCTGCAATAACATTTTGATGACAAGCCGGTGGGGGCCCCCGGGTCCAATTGTGTCCTAAGTTTTTCAGACATATAGATGTGAACGGTAAAAAACTACCTTTTGTACACACAATCCCTCAGGATTCGACAACTACATTATGTGGAGTATTTTACAAAAAGGGTTCACCTAAATGGCATGCGGGAATTAGGGTGATTTGATGTACGACGATCATTCAACAGCGTTGGGTAGATTTTTTAGCTTTTCCCTTTGCGACAAAAACACCCGCGCGCTTGGTTTTTTGAGATGTAAAAAAGGGGGTTTTTTCCCCACAGTTTAATACAAAGCGAATGAATCCACTTGGGCCTTACCCGACCCGTCCTATTATGGATACAAAAAGATGTAGAGGGTGACAAAGACACATTCATGACCTGGTATAACACCGCCCGTCATGAGATGTTTATTTCCAGAAAGAATTGAGCGCTATGGTGTCAACGAGGGTTTTTTTTTTCGAAAGGCATGTAGGGTTTTTTGTGAAAAAAATCATTCTTGTCAAAGGGGGGGGGGGGGGGGGGGGGGGGGGGGGGGGGGGGGGGGGGGGGGGGGGGGGGGGGGGGGGGGGGGGGGGGGGGGGGGGGGGATTTTGGGAAATTTTAAAGAAACCCCGGGGGGGAAACACCAAAATGTTTTTAAAAATTTGGGGAGATCTTTGGGGGCCAGGGGGGACCAAAAGAAAACCCCAAACCAGAAAAGAACGTTTAAAAAGGAAAACAAAGGTAGGAAGGGGCAAGGGGGGCGGGGCTGGGGGGCAAAGCAGGGGGGGGGATTTGGGGGAAGGGGGAAAGGGCAAAAAAGAAAAAAAAAGGGGGTGGTGGGAGGGGGAGTCTTGGGGGGGACTTTTTTACACACAAACACACATGTAAGGCATCAAAAAAGGGGCCCGGGCAGTTTACCACATTAAATAACGTTGGGGGGGGGGTCAGGGGGGGGTTTTTTTGGTGGGGGGTTTTTAAAAAACAGGGTTCGGGGTGGGTTTTTAATTGGGGTGGGATGGGGGGGGGAACCCAGACCCAGGCCCCGCCCTTACAAAAAAGCAAACGGGTAGAAAATAAACCGGGGCCCCGGTGGGAAAAACATCCCCCTGGGAGTCCAGGAACCAGGGGGGTTTGGGTGGTGCTCCCAAACAGGGGGGGGTCCAAGGCCAGGGCCAGGTGCTTCCTCCAGCCAACCCCCCGTAAGGTAGGGTAGGGCCCGGCGGGTACGCCAGACCCCCCGGGGGTGAGGGGGGGTGGCTGAACCCGGGGGGGGGGGAAAAAAAAGGGGGGGCACAAGGGTGCAGAAAGGAATTTAAAACGTGGGGGTAGGGGAAAACCCTCAGGAGGGGATTTCCTTTGGGGGGGTTTGATTTTTACACCTAAAGGAAATGGGGGGGTTTTTTTTGAGAGCCCAAGGGGTATCCCTTGGGGAAAACCAAAATCTTGGGGCTTTTCCCCCCGGGGGGGGGGTTGCCGGGCGTGGTTGGGGCGGCATCGGAAAGGCGGGGTTTTCCAGCCCCGGGAAGATATGGGTGAAAAGGCCCCTTTCCCCCTTGGGGGAACGGGGGGTTGATCCCAAGGAAAAAATTGCCCCCCATTTTGAGGGGGGAGGGGTTTTGGAGGGGGGAGTCCAGGGGGGGGGGGTTTGGGAGGGCGGGGGGGGGCGGATATTTTGGGTTCCCCCCGGGCCGGGGTCATGGAACCCGGAAAAGGGGCCCCCACCCCCCAGGGTCAGAAAAAAACCACCTTTTTTTTTCCCCGGCAACATGTCGGGGGGAACCCAGGGGGCGGGGGGACAAAGGGGAAAATTTTTGGCCTTTATGGGCGGGGGAGTTTGGGGGGGAACGGGGGGGTTTTTTTTAAAAAACGCCGGATTTTAGATTTTTTGGTTTTTCCAAGGGGGGGTTGCCAAAGTCGGGGGAGGGGGGGACCGGGGGAAGGGGAAAGGGGGGGGGGGGAACGGGCCCCCGGGGGGGAAAGTTTTCCCGGGGCCCCCCTTCAAGGGGACGGGGGGGGGGTTTGGGAAAGTGGAAAAAAGTGTTGGGGGGGGGCCCCGCGGGGGCCCCATTCCGGGGGAGGCAAGGGGGGCCCCCGGGGGGGCCGGGGAAGGGGGGCGAGTGGGAAAAAACAGGTTGGGGGGGCCGGGGTTACGGGGGGGGGGGCCGGGGGGCCCAGTGTGATTTCCCAGGAACAGGAACCAAAAAGGGGGGGGGTCGGGGGGGGGGGCCCTGGGAACACGGGGGGGGGTTAGGGCGGGGGGGATTGGGAAAAAAAAAAAGGGTTGCCAATTTTCCACAAACACATGGAGTTTAACTACTACTCCGTGTAAACGTTCAAAATATTCGACTTGTGCGGTATAGATAATATATGTACCGAAAAACCCCAAAAAGGCCGCTGACGGTAGCCGATATAAACCGTTCCACACATGCTCAGAGAGAAAGTGTAGACACTGCGGAGCACCCTCGTTGACAATTCCTCACACATGCTACAATCCAGCCTATCCCAAGGAACTCTAAAAACAAAATACAACTTCTATGATTTTTGAGACTACGCTATCATGATGGGAGACACAAGGCAAATTTTGCAGCTGCAAAAAAAATAACATTTGATGACAAGCGGTGGGCCACGCGGTCTCATTGTGTCCATAAGTTTGTTCAGACATAATAGATTGTGGGAACCGTTAAACAAATCTACACATTTGTACACCACAATGCTCAGGATTCGACAACTACATTATGATCGGAGTATTTTACAAGACAGGGCATGACACCTAAACTGGTCATGCGGGAATGTAGGGTGTATTTGATGTACGACGATTCATTCAACCAGCGTTGGGTAGATTCTTTTAGCTTCTCCCTATGCGACAAAAAAATACACCCGCAGCGCTTAGGTTTTGACTGATGTAGAAAAGGGGTATTTCCCCACACGTTTTAATACAAGAGCCGAATGAATCCTACCTATGCCCTTACCCAGACCCGTCCTATTATGGATAACGAGAAGATGTCAGAGGGTGACAAAGACACAATTCATGACCTGGTATAACACCGTCCGTCATGAGATGTTTGATTTCCAGAATAGAACTTGAGCGCTATGGTGTCAACGATGATGTTGTTTTATAAACGAAAGGCATGTATGGTCTTCGTGAAACAATCATTCTTGTCAGGTATAGATCCCCTCAGTCACACAACACTGGCAATCATGCTGTATGGCCATCCCTTACAAAACAAAAAATTTTACCGGTAGACACGTTAGCTATCATCATACGAGGGAGCATATGTCACACCAGCACAAACCTATTCTAAGTCACCATCCAGTGGCTTGAGTTTTAGCAAACATCACGGTATAGAGATTCAACACGCTCTCAATGCTGGAGAAAAGCAGTTTGGTCCTTTCTTTACAGATGGATATGACCCAAACACGCATACGGCCTACGAATTTGCAGGCTGTTTTTATCACGGATGTGATCTTTGCTACAATCCGCCCCATAAAAATCCTGTCACATGGATCGAATTTGGTCGCATGAAAAGAGAGTTTAGTGATAAAATCTCAGTCCTCAAAAAAGACTATGGTCTCTGTGTGGTAGTTATCTGGCAATGTGAATGGGAGAAACAGAAAAAGACAGACGGCGTTGTACAGAGGTTTATGGAAACCTACAAAGCCCCCACAAGGCTTAACCCACGAGATCAAATCAAATCAAATCACATTTATTTGTATAGCCCTTAATCACCGTTACAGTCTCTAAGGGCTTCACAGTGCCCAACATGTGAAAATAATAAATGGTTAGTACACGACATCCCCCAGCCTTAGACCCTCAGAGAGGACAAGGAAAAACTCCCACAAACCCTCACTGGGAAAATTGGGAGAAACCTTGGGAGGGGCTACTCAGAGAGGGATCCCCCTACCAGGACGGTTGGGCGTGCAATAGATGCCGAGTTTGGGCAAGCAGCGTATACACAATATATGAAAGTTTATTTTGGTGGGACATCCAGATCTGATGGGGCGGCATCACAGCAACGGCAACTCAGTCAGCGTCATCATAGGACTAGGGGACCATGCAGGCGCCAACACTGCCCACATAGGAGAACGCAACGTCCGCTCAGTCAGCATCGTGCTAGGAGGCGGGACCAACCAGACGCCAACTCTGCCCAGATAGGAGAACGCAACGTCCGCTCAGTCAGCATCGTCCTAGGAGGCGGGACCAACCAGACGCCAACTCTGCCGGGCTGCGGCCTGGAACAGATAGGAGACTCACCCACACACACCCATACACACACTCTCACTCACACAGACAAACATGACCAGCGTCAGTGGACAGGAGCAGGTAGACCAGGAGAATAGGACATGTAGGCAGGATGCTAGTATCCATCGGCAGGACCCTGATCTAGGATGAGCTAACTGGTCTAGCCTTACTCTGAGAAGAGACTGAGCCACTCCCTCAAGGCTGGTCAAATGACAGAGAGAATAAATGGGTTTTTAGCCTTGACTTAAAGACTTCGATAGAGCCTGCCTCTCTGATTGAGGCAGGCAGACTGTTCCATAGATAGGGAGCCCGGTAAGAGAAGGCTCTGTTACCTGCAGTTTTCTTTTTGACTGCTGGGATAGACAGGTAGCCAGCGTCCTGAGATCTGAGGGCGCGTGGCGGTTTATAAGGTTTAATCAAATCGGATAAATAGGACGGTGCCATCCCATGTAATGATTTATATGTAAGTAAAAGCACCTTAAAGTCACACCTGGCCTGAATTGGTAGCCAGTGTAATGAGGACAGGATGGGAGTTATATGGTCGAATTTCCTAGTTTTGGTCAGGATTCTGGCAGCAGCATTCTGGACCAGTTGTAGTTTTTTAGTGCGCCCAGTAGGTAAGCCCGAGAAAAGGACATTGCAATAATCGATTCTGGATGATACAAAGGCATGTACTAAAATTTCTGCGTCTGCCTCTGTTAGCATAGGTCGAATTTTAGCAATATTGCGAAGATGATAAAACGCTGATTTAGTGATCTCCTTAATGTGCAACTCGAATGAGAGGGTAGGGTCGAATTTTACCCCAAGGTTTTTAACGTATGGGCTCTGGGAGATTACACAACTATCAAAGTTAAGAGTACTATTCTCAAATAAGTGTCTATGTCTAGCCGGTCCCACAATCAGCATCTCAGTTTTGCTGCCATTAAGGAGTAGGAAGTTTAGGGACATCCAATATTTGACCTCTGATAGGCAGGCCTCTAGTTTTTGGAATTGGGTGTCATCGGTTGGTTTGACTGGTATGTAAATTTGGGTGTCATCGGCGTAGCAATGGAAGTTAATGCCAAATTTGCGAATGATGCCACCAAGTGGTAGCATATAGATAGAGAATAGCAGTGGTCCTAGGACAGAGCCTTGTGGGACACCAAAGTCCATATTGCAACACTCTGAGGTCATGTTGTTGTAAAAGACGTGGTGTGATCTATCAAGTAGGTAAGACCTAAACCAAGAAAGGGCTGATCCCCGGATACCAATATAATGTTCAAGACGGTTCAAGAGTATCGCATGATCAATTGTGTCGAAGGCTGCACTCAGGTCAAGTAGCAATAGTGCTGAGGTTGAATTGGAGTCAATAGCTAACAAAAGATCATTTACCACTCTCGTAAGTGCAGTTTTCGGTCGAGTGAAGGGATCTAAAGCCAGATTGAAAGGGATCAAGCAGGTTATTTTTTGTCAAAAAATCTGTAAGTTGACTGGCTACTGTTCGTTCAAGTAATTTGGAGAGGAACGGCAGATTTGAGATTGGTCTATAGTTCTGAAGTACTTCGGGGTCAAGGTTCGGTTTTTTTCAGTAGTGGCTTGATCACGGCCGTTTTAAAGGCGGAGGGCACCGTGCCAGTGGAGAGCGACTGATTGATCATATAGAGAATGGAGGGTCCTAGGATAGGGAATACTTCTTTAAGCAGTTTAGCAGGTAGAGGGTCAAGCATGCAGGTCGTGGGTTTTGAAGACAGAGTTAGCTTGGTGAGAGAGTCTAAGGAAACTAAATCAAACTGTGAGAAAAGACATTCAGCCCGGGGAACACCAAGTGGACTTTTCAGGGGTGAGACGGCACCGCCAGTAGAGAGTGTACTGGTGATCTCATCTCTAATCAGCGTGATTTTCTGACTAAAAAAGGACATGAAATCATTCGGAGAAAACAGAAAGCTATCAGAGGGGGAGGGATTCCGTGTTAGCTTAGCAACAGTGTCGAATAGAAACTTTGGGTTGTTTTTATTTGCACTGATTAACCTAGAGAAGTGTGCAGTTTTGGCTGACGAGAGTGCACATTTATAATTTAGCAAGCTATCATTCCAGGCAAGCCGGAAGACTTCGAGTTTGGTCAATCGCCATTTACGTTCTAGTTTTCTACAGGCTTGTTTAAGTGCACGAGTGTCGTGGGTAAACCACGGTGCAAACTTCCTAGCGTGGTGTTTTCTAGTGACTAACGGGGCGATTGAGTCAAGCGCGTTGGTAAGGCTAGCGTTTAGTTCGTTGGCAAAATTGTCGAGTGAGCCAACATGACCAGAGAGTGATGCGAGAAAACTGGGCAGTTTTTCAGATAGTAACGAGGCCGTAGTGGCATTAATACGACGACTAATATAAGTATCTTCACATTTTTGGCGTGGGAAGATCAATTTGATTTCAAATTTAATGAGATAGTGATCAGATAAGGCGGGCACATAAGAGGAGACCACTAAAGCAGAAACAGGAATGCCACGGGTCAGAACCAGGTCAGGGTGTTGCCGCCATGGTGGGTTGGTTCATTAACAAATTGAGTGAGGCCGCAAGTATCAATAAGATCTAGGAAGGCCTTACTGAGAGGATCGGTGGAATTATTCAGGTGAATGTTAAAATCACCGATAATGAGAATATTATCAGCTCGGGTCACTAAGTCCGAAATGAAATTGGAGAACTCTTCTAAGAAGAGCGAATAGGGCCCAGGTGGGCGGTAAAGTACTGCTAAGTAGAATGATGGGAGATTCGTAGCTGTAGGGCGCAGAATCAGGACTTCGAAGGATGTAAATTTGTTGTTAGTGTTGGGAGTAAGACTAAGGATAGGGTTAAATATCAGGGCAACACCCCCTCCTTTTTTCGTCTCCCGGGCAACCTGAGAACTAAGAAAGTTTGGGGGAGAAGCTTCAATTAGAGGCAAAAACTCATTTGGCTTTAGCCAGGTTTCACAGAGACCCATCATGTCTAGATTATGTTCAGTAATCAAATCATTGATCAGTAACGCTTTTGTTGACAATGATCTTATATTGATGTAGCCCACAGTGAGGCGTTCACTACTGCTAGAGTTTTTATCAATGTTAATGGCAGTATGCGTGGGTCGAATTTCAATTAAGTTGCTGTAATTTACTGTGGGTCGGTAGGAAATTTGACGGGCGCGGTGGGAGAAAGATACAGTCTTAATTGGAAGGACTGTACTGTAATTTTCAAATCGAGAGGTGCCGCTGCCAGAGGATAAAGTAAAAGCAGACTGGTAAAACTCAGTAGATATGGGGGAAAAATGGCGAGCGGGGGGCACAGTCTCAGTCTGTTCTGCTGTAAGCTCTAACCTGGCAGACTCCACACCCTTTCTAGGCCTAGCAGGTTCTCTAATCACCTGCATCCCGGCGAGCTCTACGGACAGATGTCAGCTTTCCCTTAAACATCTATCTATGTTGCTAGATAATAAAGCAGCGCCTACCCCATTAGGATGGAGGCCGTCAGCTTTCAGCAAGCCGGGTTTGCCCCAGAAGGAGGGCCAGTTATCTAAGAAGACTAATCCCTTTTCTTCACAGTGCTTCGCCAGCCAGAGGTTGAGGGAGACTAATCTGCTATAACTCTCATCATTGCCCCTCGCGAAAGGTAAGGGGCCAGAGACAATTAATCGATGCCGACACATCTTCCTAGCGAGGTCACATGTCCTGGCTATGTTGAGCTTGGTGACCTCCGATTGCCTCATCCTAATGTCATTGGCGCCGACGTGTACTATGATGTTGCTATACTCACTGGGTGGACCGTTTGCCTCTTTCTTACCCTTGTGTCTGAACCTATTGTTCGCCAGCACCCTTAAGTTAGCCTCAATGTCGGTAGCTCTGGCCCCGGGTAAACAGAAAACCTCGGCCGGCGACTCAAGCCTAACATTACGGGTGATGGAATCGCCGATAACTAGGGTGCGAGACAGTCGGCGGGTCCGGGGAGCCGGGGAGACGCGCCGACCACGGGGACTAGCAAGAACAGTGAAACGATTAGCCATCGGTGGCACCGGTGGCGAATCGGGCCGCACAAGTGGCGGCTGGAACCGGCGGGCTCTCCGACGTCCGGAGACCGGGACAAACTCGTCACCCACTGCCGATGGAGCTACACTATCTTCGCTAATGCTCGGGCTACTGCTAGCGCTCGTGAGCCGGCTAGATGGCCACGTATCTAGGCTGTCTGGGGTGCCCGTCTCGTCTAAGGTAATCGGCCTATCCGCTTCTAACTGACGGACACGTCTCTCTAACAGAGACAACCTCTCTAAAACGAGCACACAAGAGGGGCACGGAGAACAAGAAGCCATGCTTACCCTTGGTATGGTTGGGAGAAATTGGAAAAATTGACACGGTCGGATGCAAAAAGAACAAAACAAAGACAAAACAAAGACAAAACAAATAAAATAAACCGAATCTGTAGTTGTCTGGTGGGATTCGGTGATCTAAAGTTTTAGATGGAGCGAAGTTTAGCGGAGCTGTTTGCAAAACACCGGGCGGCGAGAACGGCAAACAGGAAACAGATGCTCTATATGGCGGTCGAACAAATGCCTATAAACTACTACACAACACACAACCCCATGAAAAAATCAGGTACTACGACTTCACATCTCTCTACCCCACAGTGCAGTCTCGCAAGCCATATCCTCTAGGACATCCACAGATTATCTTTAGAGATTTTGAGTCTATCGATAAGTATTTTGGTTTTGTCAAGTGTTCTGTACTACCCCCAAGAGGTCTGTATCACCCTGTACTCCCATACAGATGTCATGGAAAATTGATGTTCCCGCTGTGTCAGACATGTGCGCAGGAGCTTAACCAGACATCTGAATGCCGGCACAGTAGTGAAGAGAGAACGATCTCAGGCACATGGGTGTCATTCGAGCTGCAAAAAGCTCTTGAAAAAGGATACAAAATAACAACGATTGACGAGGTATGGCATTTCCCCCAACAGTCAGACACTCTGTTTAAAGAATAATGGAAACCTTTTTAAAGTGTAAGCAAGAGGCTTCAGGATACCCCAGCCATATAGACAATGTGCAGTCACAACAGCAGTACGTAAAGGATTACTACGACAGAGAGGGCATACAACTAGATCCTCAAAAAATCTGTGTTAATAAAGCGGTCAGAAGCTGTAACAAGCTAATTTTGAACAGCTTGTGGGGACGTTTTTCTCTACGCACGGACCTAGCTACCACCGAACTAGTAACTGACTCTGAACGATTCGTACAGTTCATGTTTAGCGACATATATGATGTACGTCAGTTTTGCTTCATCTCTGACACTGTGGCTCTGGTGCAGTGGCGCTACAAAACTAGCGAAGCCTCTAGAGCTAGAGATGTTAATGTGTTTGTAGGGGCAATGACCACCGCCCATGCTAGACTCATGCTGTACGAGCTTTTGGACAAATTACAAGAGAGGGTCTTATACTGTGACACCGATAGTATAATCTTTGTGTCACGTGATGGGGAATGGATTCCACCATTGGGGTCGTATTTGGGAGATTTGACAGATGAGATCAATGACGGGGAAATCTGTGGCTCCGAGCATGAAGATTATATTACCGATTACGTGTCATCAGGTCCTAAATGCTACGCCTACTGCACACGTCAAAACAGAGTCGTGGTAAAATGTAAGGGTGTCACTCTAAACGCTAAATACGCCGCAGTTGTCACGCGCCAGACACTATGCAGACTGGTTGAAAACTTTGTGGCTAATCAGGCTATAGGGGAGGTAATAACTACAGAGATAGAGACGATTCAGTGAGATAAAAGAAAGCTACAGCTTAAAAACGCTACAGTAGTGAAACGGCTGCAGATGGTTTACAACAAGCGTAGGGCTTTTCCTGATTATACCACACTACCATATGGATACTAGAGTCATGTCTAGAGAGGCAGAGAGGTTTGATCATCGGCTACAGCATCCATTCAGTTTGGTTGTGGCAGGTCCTTCAAATAGTGGGAAAACATACTTTGTCAAGACTGTTGTTGAAAATGCAGAGAAACTCATTTCTGACAAGATGACAATATT
>JAXDDX010001010.1:0-13989 GCA_034670405.1 Hoplostethus atlanticus | reverse complement strand
GCACTCCCTGGTACTTTTCCCCTTAGGGGTACTTTGTCCACTTGGGAACACCGACCCCCGTGTCAAAATTGTGCCAAATGTCAGAGAGTCCCTAATATCTTGACATTCAGCACACTTTTGACAAGGGGGTCAGTGTTCCTAAATGGACAATGCTTAAATGTCAGGAATAATCCCGTTTGTCACTGTGACAAATGGCAACACCGTAACCTATGTCAAAATTGTGCCAAATGTCAGAGAGTCCCTAATATCTTGACATTCAGCACAGTTTGACATGGGGGTCGGTGACCCAAATGGACAACCCTAAATGTCAGGAATGTTCCCCTTTGTCACCGTGACAGACGGGAAAGATCCTGACACGGGGGCTGACAAAGGGGAACATTCTTTGTGGTTACCATCATTTCAGAGGTGGCCAGCACACACTTAAACTCCTCTTTGTTTCTTTTTTTTCCCTTTCTACTTTGGCATGTGTGACATGTGCTGCCAGTGTATGGCAGGATGAAGCCAATGTAATAGAGAGGTAGATATGCTTTTTTGAGTCAAGTGAAAAAAGTGGTGAGCAGATGAATCGTGACACGAAAGCATTCCTCTATCCCAAGACATGGAGCCCCATCTCTCATTAAAGAATAAGCAGCGCTGCCTGCTGGAGCAAAATGCTTACAGCACCAGGTATTCCCAGGTGGTCTCCCATCCAAGTACTAACACGGCCCGAGCCTGCTTAGCTTCCGAGATCGGACGAGATCGGGCGTGTTCAGGGTGGTATGGCCGTAAGCGAAGGCTGCTGCCACAGAAAGCCTCTTTATACATGGCTTACTCCGTAAAGCACGGCGGCGGGGCTGATCAGTCTATTTGTGGTTGCCATCATTTCCGAGGTGGCCAGCACACACTTAAACTCCTCTTTCTTTCTTTTTTCTTTCTACTTTGGCGTGTGTGACATGTGCTGCCAGTGTATGGTAGGATGAAGCCAATGTAATAGAGAGGTAGATATGCTTTTTTGAGTCAAGTGAAAAAAGTGGTGAGCAGATGAATCGTGACACGAAAGCATTCCTCTATCCTAAGACATGGAGCCCCATCTCTCATTAAAGAATAAGCAGCGCTGCCTGCTGGAGCAAAATACTTACAGCACCGGGTATTCCCAGGCAGTCTCCCATCCAAGTACTAACCCGGCTCGAGCCAGCTTAGCTTCCGAGATCGGACGAGATCGGGCGTGTTCAGGGTGGTATGGCCGTAAGCGAAGATTGCTGCCCTGAACAAAGTAGAAAGAAAAAAGAAAGAAAGAGGAGTTTAAGTGTGTGCTGGCCACTTTAACTTACATTGACAATGGCACGGTTGCCAATGATGTTCCTCCCCCGCCGCCTGGTCTTCTGCAGATTGAACCCTGCCTTGTCAATGAAAATATATTCATGGGGAGCAGCACTGGCATCAAGTTCAAGCACTCTCTGAAAAAGAGAGAATGACCATATCAGACAAAAGGCCTACATACAGGAACACTGAGGTGCATAGTGACATGTCTATACAGAGTACTGAGAGGATGTGGTCAGTTACAGTAACCTGCTGTACTCACTTGCACATATTGGTATCGTTGCTCCTTCACTCGGTCAGAGTTGCGCTCAAATGGAACACGATATACCTGTTTCATCCGCAGCTGGTGTTTATTCAAGACACGGTCGATTGTGGACAGGCTGACCCGGTCAATGTTTGCGAAATGGACATTGTCTTGCAGGACCCTGTCTCTGATTTCCCTCAGGGTGATGGCATTATTTGCCAAAACCATGTTGATCATGGTGGCCTCTTGCTCGTCTGTGAATTTCCGGCCTCTGCCACCTCTTGCTGGCCGTCTTTCTATTCTGTGAAAAGTATATACACATTATAGGCTACACATTTTATACGTAAATGTAAGACAAAACAACATTACACTATAGGCTACATTTCTGTGAGCACTGTAGATATCCATAGAAACCATAAAGTTATACTGTAATTACTGTAGAGTTTTGAAAACTACTCAAGTGGTTACTTACCTATTCTCTTCTCTAAAGGCCCGGATAACTGAGGCTACTGTGAAGCGGCTCAAATTCGGCTGGACTCGCTGCCCAGCTTCAGTCATGGTTAGGCCGTGATTGATTATGTGGTCCACCAAAGTTGCACGTATTTCATTGGAAATATTGGCTCGCCTTTGCCTTCCTCCTCCTCGGCCTCCTCGGCCTCCTCGGCCTCCTCTTACTCTCACTCTTCCTCTGTGTTCTTGCTGCTCCATCTTGCCCAACACCTGTATAAGTCACCTGAGGCCTCTTTTATACTCTGACACATGATTGAAGTGTTTTTCCAATTGAGTTTGCACAGGTGAGACATGAGTGAGACCAATTGGTAATCAGGGTGTTGCATTTTGAAGGCCAGTGTTTTCGAGGTGAACAAAGTGTGCTAAATGATGCAATTTGTGTTTAGAGTTTTGCAAATATGTGATTTAGAATGATATTTGAGTGAGAACAATGGAATTGTGCTTAGAGGTTAACAGTTTGGAGTCATGTTGTTGATACATGAGCTTCAAGTTTTCAGAATTGTGTGCATAGTTCCATTTTTTGTGTGTATACAATGGAGAAAAACTGTAATGTATTCCTCTATTTTAAAAGGTGGTAATGTTTTTTTGTCTCCAGCAGAGGGGGGTAGAATGGTATTATAGTATTAAGGTTGGGTATGTGAATATTACAGTTTTTCTCAATTGCTAAGACACATTTCTTGAAACCTTCACCCATTTTCTCAAAACTTCAAACACAAAACCAAATCTTCAAACTACATTCACAAAACCCCTGACTCTTCTGGCAAAATCAAACAATCGCCTCAAAACCATTGAATCTGTGCTCAAAATCAAACAATGCTTTCAGATCATACACACAGCCAGTCAATACTACAGAGCATTCCTTAGACACTACATCAGAAAATTGAGAACACAGCGTCCAGGGTAGTTACAGAAAAGGTTTTTTATTGTATATAAATGCATTTTGCAATACAAAAAAAAGTATAGTAATCACAACAGTGAATATATTGTATACTGTAAGTACTTGAATGTCAGCACATAAAAATACAGTAAGCCCAAAGAAAATTCTAAATGAAAAGCACATACTCAAAATCAAAGTCAATGACATTCATTCTGCATCACGTCTTTGTGCTGGATCCGGCCAGAGGACTTCATCCACATCACATGCCACGTTGTCCCTTGCCAGGCAACGGGGGAAAAACCCTCTGGTGTGCCGGATCCAGCCTTGACAACACTCCACACCTATGTCACCACAGGCCAATTCCATTGCCTGTAAGAGATTTTCCCTGGTATATGGGTTTCGGTCATAGACCTTCCATCGCCACGCAGAGAAAAACTCTATTGGGTTGGGCTGTATGGTGGAAGGCAAACATTTATGAATCGCTGGTTGATGTTGAACCACTCGCGTATCTGGACACCACGGTCAAAGCTGACATTGTCCCAAACCACGACATAGACAGGATGCACTGCCTGCTGATGATCCTGCTGCTCACGCTCAAGCAAAAAATCCCGAAGACCACCCAGAAATGTAAGAAGATGTTCAGTGTTATATGGCCCCAGGGTTGCATGACGGTGGAGAACCCCCCAATTACTTATGGCCGCACAAAGGGTATCATTGCCACCACGCTGGCCAGGGAGTTCCACAATGGCACGTTGGCCAATTATGTTCCTGCCTCTCCTTCTCCTCTTCGCCAGATTGAACCCTGCTTCATCTACAAAAATGTATTCATGGGGCCTTTCCATGGAATCCAATTCAAACACTCTCTATATATAAAAATAAATAAATAATTTAGTAAGTGATACAGAAAGACAGACTTCTGCAATAGAGTATTTGTATGCACTCCTGATTTACATACACTACAATATAGTGCAGTTTACAGTAACAGTAGGCTAGTAGCATAGAATTGTACTGTAAGCATCAGCGCTGAAAGTGTCTGAGTGTACACTTAGGCCGAATCCCAATTCTCATTTTCACCCCTACGGCTTCGGTTTGGCCCTTCGCCTTGGCCCTCGGAACAGAGTCACAAGGGGTAGGGGTAGAAATCTCTCCTTAAGAATTGGGACAACCCTTCAAGACGCTGATACGTCATCGATGACGTTTACTACAGACGGGACAAGTTTGTTATCGGAGATTACTATGGCAATAATGGTATTATCACAGTGACATTTGCCGTTCATCTGATGGAGATAGAAAAGCATGGACGCTCGCGATTCGTTCACAATTTATACGTTTCACGCTACTAATCGATCAAACAAGTCATCAAATAAAAAAGACCACTGCTTCATTATCAGTCCACTTCATGACAGAATAGCGTTAGCAGTGCTCTGTAGGCTAGCAAGCCGTGCTCCTAACGTTACCCTGCCAGTCTGCACTGATATTAGAGGAGCCGTAACAAGTGCAGCAACTTAGTTATACTTCGGCGAACTTTAGTTATATTTCGGCGTCATATGCCATCAAAGGGGGGAAATGCGACATGGAAATATATCAAAATGCGGGACTGTCATGCACAAATCAGCCTAAAAACAATGTTGTAACTAGCGAGGTAGAGACATCGGCATACTAGCGATTTTTTGTTATGCTTGTTATAAAGAAAAGGTCTATAATACATTGAAATGACATTAAACTAAGATAATACCACGGTTAGAATATTTTTAAAATCTTTATTAACGAAGAAAATACTACATTTGTGGTTCACTTTGGATGGTAGTGTAGCGGTCGCCATGATCTTTCAGTTGATTCGCAGGTCATTCTGGGAGATTTCTCATAGCCCTCGGTTTGTAGTGTGCCCCTGAAAAATCTTCGTTTGGAGGGCCATGTAGCCCTTGCACTTAGCCCTACCCCTCGATCCCAAGAGAATTGGGACACCCCTACCCCTTCACGTGAACGCGCAAAACGGAGGGGAAGGGCTAAGGGGTAGGGCCAAGGGGTGAATTGGGATTCGGCCTTACTTGCACATACTGATATCGTAGATCTTTGACCCTTTCTGAGTTGCACTCAAAGGGTACTCTGTATACTTGCTTCATGCGTACCCTGTTGCGTTGGAGGACACGGGCAATGGTAGAAAGGCTGACACTGTTGATTCCTTCAAAGTTTACATTGTCTTCAACAACTCTTTGCTGTATTTCACGCAGTCGGATGGCATTGTTTTGAAGGACCATATCAATAATGAGAGCCTCTTGCTGTCGGGAGAACAAAGCAGTCCTTCCACCCTCATGTGGTAGTCTTGCAATTCTACAAAAGGGAAAATGCACATAATGGACATTACTTCTATATGTAAATTGTTGTATGGTAAGAAAGGTTTTCTTTTTTCCCCCAGTCCCCTTTCTATTGACAAAGTGATGTACTGAATCAAATGTATACAGTAAACTTTCAATTACCAAAATGAAAAGATTACCTGTTCTCTTCTCTGAATGTCCTGATTATGGTGGCCACAGAGAATCTGCTCAAATTGGGTTGTACTCTTTGTCCTGTTTCCCTCATTGTCATTCCATGACCAACAACATGGTCTATTACAGTTGCCCGAATTTCATCTGAAATGACTGTTCTTGTTCTTGGTCTTGCTCTTCCTCGTGCTCTTCCTCCTCGTCCACCACCTCTGACACGTACTCTTCCTCTCGGATTGTTTCCATCCATTGTTCAACATACCTGTGCCACCTGTGCTCTCTGAACTGGCTTATATTCTGTCCAATTGGTTTGATCACATGATTTGAAACAAGTGTGAACAATTTTGAGTTGTTGTGTGTAAACGATGACAACTGTGTTGTAGTTGTGTTTAACTTTTGCCGCCCGTGTTTACCATTTTGCAACACAAGTGCATCACCATGAGAAATGTGTTTTAGTGAGTGAGAATGAGTTTAGAGCTTTGCAAAAAGAGTGGATGAGATTTGCAAATGGTGTCTAACTACCTGAACTTGTTTAAGGTTTTGCCAAAAGAGTGATTGATTCAACAAATGGGTTTAGGCCACTGAGCATTTGGTTCAGAGAATGGGGTTTAGTGTTTTAGCAACTGAGAAAAACTGTAATGCCATTCTGGCTTCCTCTGCTGGAGACAAAAAATCATTACCACCTTTAAATCTGAGGAATTTTCTCATTGGCTGACCAGATGACCAGAATTTGCATATATGTCCCAGCATTCCATGCGCCCCAAAATCTTGACACCACGATGGAAAAGGGTTGTGAGATTCATGACCACCCAGCATTAGACCCATGTATTTTTTAGAAGCTAGTTGTGAAATCCTTGCCACGTTTGACCCAAATACAGCAAGTATTATAGGTCTTTTTAGACCTCGTTTAAGCTGCCCTGGGGTTGTGCGGTGTATGGAACACAGGGCTGAATTTAACATCTCCTGGGGTTGTGCGGTGTATGGAACACAGGGCTGAATTTAACATCTCCTGGGGTTGTGCGGTGTATGGAACACAGGAGATGCATTGTGGAGTCGGCTGCGGTACCTTGATGGACACAGCGACTGGAGTGCTCCGGCGCTGCTGGCCCTGGGTCTCTCTGCCCCAGGTTCAGCCTGAGGGGGCAGCGCTTTGGATACACCTTTGCGCTCGGTGGTGGTGGCCCCCACCCCAGGGCAATGTTTAGTGATTTAGATGAGACTTCTCAGGCCCTATTTGGGGGCGATGGTTGAAACCTTGCGGTACTAAGGGAATATCGTCCGTTTGGGAAGCCTTTCACGCGCCCTCCTTTCGGGAACCCCCCATACCCCTTGCGTCCATCAGGCGGCGTCGGTCCGTCCGTCCGTTCGGGAACCCTTCTGGTGTTTGGGACCTCCAGGCGGGTGTCCGTTCGGGAACCTTCCTGACATTTGGGAAGCCTTTTTCTTCAACTGACATTTGGGAAGCCATTTTTCTTTCACTGACATTTGGGAAGCCTTTCTTTCACTGACATTTGGGACGCCTTTCTTTCACTGACATTTGGGACGCCTTTCTTTCACTGACATTTGGGACGCCTTTTGGTTTTACTGACATTTGGGAAGCCTGTTGTGTTGAGGCCCCTAAAAATCTGGGGCCCTGGTGGTCATGGCTGGGCCCATGCATTGTACACACCCAGGCGAGAGGTGCTTAGCTGCGGGTGAGTCTGGAGGTCTGTGGGCCAGGGGGCCCATGGGGGACCATGCCCTGTACAGAGGCAGGTCAGAGCTGCTTGCCTGTGGGCAGAGAGTTCAGTGTGTGGTGAAAAATGTAAAAAAAGGCGAGGAAGTAGCCAGAGTGAGCGTGGGGGCCCCTGGGGATGTGGGGGCCCCTGGGGATATGGGGGGGCCAAGCAATGCGCTCACCCAGGTGAGAGGTGTTTGGCTGCGGGTAGGCGGCTGAGTCTGGAGGCACCTGGAGGTCTGGGGACCCAGGGGGGACCATGCCCTGTACAGAGCCAGGTCAGAAATGCTTGCCTGTGGGCCGAGAGATCAGTGTGTGTGGAAAAACAAAAGTAGGCCAAGAAGTAGCCAGAGTGAGTGTGGGGGGCCCCGAGTCCCTAATATGTACGAACGTCAGATGACTGCGTTCTTGGCCTAGTAGAAGAGAGGGACACAAAAAGATTGGTACTGCTATTAAAGCCAGCCGTTTTAATGGTTTTAATGGCAATAAAGTTATTATTGTTCTTGAGCTCTTCTGAGAGGAGGACATGGCAAAAGAAAGAACACAAAAAACGTTTCAGAACCTTGGAGAGAGATAGACACACACATACAGGCTAAATTGTCCATTATGCACACTTACCAAGCAGCTGCGGTATTTTTTGCTTTCGCCAGGTCCCTGCACCTCTTCAGTGTTTCTACAGAGATTACCTTGTCCATCTTTGTACTTTTGATCTTTATCTGGTGCAGGACCACCTGCTTGGTGATGTTAGTCAGGGCTATGCGGATAGCCCTGACCACTCCGGTGAGCTGGATCTGGGTCAGGTGGCAGTGGCGCGGCGGGGTTTCTTTAAAGTATTTGAGGAACTGGTAGACGTTCCTCATGTAAAAATTGGTGGTCGTGATCGTCTTCCCCGTGGATAGCATGTAGGCCGACCATCTGCAAAAGCACAAGGTTGGACTTAGTCACTGTTCACAGGCTTGTGTCATCAACGCTTAATAACAATTGATTAAGAAAGCCACACTTACTTCCGGATCTTCTCCATGTTGTTAATGAAGCGCCACGAGTGCAGGTCTTTTGTGCCTTCCGCCATGAAGAAGACAAACGACTTCACTCGGCTGACCTTTGACAGGGCGTTTTCAAGCTGTTTCCTGGAGGGACAGCTTCCCTCGTGAAAACGCCTGTACTCCTGCAGGTAGGTTTCTGTGGATGCGAGTAGAAAACAATATGTGTAACATTTAACATGAAATTAGAACCTTAAATCACTCACACACATGCTACTATTTGCCTCAGATTCAGAATTCCCTAATATCCTGACATTCAGCACACTTTAGAGCAGGGGGTCGGTGTTCCTCAATGGACAATGCTTAAATGTCAAGAATGTTCCTGAATGGACAAGGCTTAAATGTCAATAATGTCCCCGTTTGTCACTGTGCCAAATGTCAGATTCCCTAATAGTTTGACATTCAGCACAGTTACTTACCGATGGAGGGGGGGAAGACGATGTTACGCAGCCCGGGCGCCTTCCCGGTGCTGCGAAAAAGGTCACGGATAACAGTCTGCTGTTCTCCGGACCAGCCCTGTCCGCTCGGACCAGCCTCACTGTCCTCGTCCTGGGCAGCCGCCGGCGTCGCCTCAGGTCCAGCTGCCTGCTGCTGAGGTGCCTGCCCGGCCCCGCTCAGGGCCCGACACCTCTTCCTCCTCTGCAGTCTCCTCTGGCCCCGCTTCTAGAGGGGCCTGTCAAAAAAACAAAACACACAAAGAGAAAGAATAATTATTTTGACCCATGCTGTCTATGTATGTCTCACTTGCTCCGTCACAAATTCATTGCAATGAAACAACTCTAGCCTAGGGCTAGCTAGCTTCACTCACCGATGCAACTGCACTGGACAGGCGGCGGTACTGCTTCTCCAGCCGCCTGAAACGGTACCGGAGCTGGAAGAGTTCCCCGTATAGCCCCTTGTTGCGGGACGTGAGGCTTTTATTGACCTTGCGCAAGTTCACGCAGGCCGCCTTGTCACAAGGCGTCTCCTCCTCCTCAGCCATGTGGATGTCCTCGTCTTCCTCCTCCTCCTCCTCCGCCAGGTCCAGGGCGGACACCATGGGCGGGGACGGGTTGGTTGCCCTCAGAGCCTTAAGCTGGGCTATGGTCCTCGCCTTCCTGACCTGTTGGAGGTAGCTCTGGACCTCTTCCGAGGTAAGCTCTTTGTGGCTGTCACCGAGATGCCTTTCCAGTCTCGAGCTTAGATAGCCGCAGGTTGAGACTGGACAGGCCGCGTCCCGGATGTTGACGCGTTTGGTGGCGAGCTTCAGAAGGAGGCCCCTCTCCTGCAGGTTCACAATGAGGTGACCTGTGCAGAGGTGGCTTGAAATGGCACGGAAAACCCGTAGGCACAAAGGGCAAAAGGCGACGTTTTTGGGCAGTGTCATCTCTGAAGGAAAAAACAAAGAAAGACATTCTTAGTTGATTCAAAAAGCTTCAGTAAATAGTAAACAGAAAAGGAATCTATAATGTATAAAATTAATATATCTAAACAAATCTAAACTATCTAGAAATACATGTAACTACACCATCACCTATGTCAAAATGTCAGATTCCCTAATATCTTGACATTCAGCACACTTTAGAGCAGGGGCTCGGTGTTCCTAAATGGACAATGCTTAAATGTCAAGAATGTTCCTAAATAAACACTGCTTAAATGTCAAAGAGGTTCCCGTTTGTCACTGTGACAAACGGGGACAATCCTGACATTTAGACACTTTTGACTATATACATTAAATACTTTAAATAGTGCAGTGGCTGACAAAATATAACTATAATATATAAAATATGTGCAATCAAACTAATAAATGCACTTTTAATTATACACACACACACGACGGACGATGTGCCTGAAGGTCAACCCGAACGTCAAAATGTAATAGAAATGTAAAGTCCAAATACACTCTCTCACACACACACAACAGTGCAATCAAACAAATAAATGCACTTTTAATTATACACACACACACATACGACGGACGATGTGCCTGAAGGTCAACCCCAACGTCGAAATGTAAAGTCCAAATACACTCTCACACACACACACAACAGTGCAATCAAACAAATAAATGCACTTTAAATTATACACGTACACACGACGGACGATGTGCCTGAAGGTCAACCCCAACGTCAAAATGTAATAAAATGTAATAGAAATGTAAAGTCCAAATACACTCTCTCACACACACACACAACAGTGCAATCAAACAAATAAATGCACTTTAAATTATACACGCACACACGACGGACGATGTGCCTGAAAGTACAAAACGGGGACCGGAAGTCGGCAAAAGCGGACCGGAAGTCGGCAAAAGCGCACCGGAAGTCGGTCTACTATCAGAAAAGATCGTTTATTATCCCTAATATCTTGACATTCAGCACACTTTAGAGCAGGGGATCGGTGTTCCTAAATGGACAATGCTTAAATGTCAAGAATGTTCCTAAATAAACACCGCTTAAATGTCAAGAATGGTCCCGTTTGTCACTGTGACAAATGGGAACATGTTTGACATTTAGCATGGGTTTTGACATGGGGCTCGGGGACCCAAATGTTCAATGCTAAATGTCAGTAATGTTACCGTTTGTCAGCCCCTATTGTCAGGAATGTGACAAACGGTAACATGTTTGACATTTAGCATGGGTTTTGACATGGGGCTCGGGGACACCATGGGTGGGTCGGGTTGGCAATGTGGTGACCTGTGCGGAGGTACCTCATTGCCAGCCTTGAGGCTTTTCATGACCTTGCGCAAGTGCACGCAACCCTCCTTGTCACCATCCGTTTCCTCATTCTCCTCAGCCATGTGGATGTCTCCTCTTCCTCTTCCACAGCCATGTGGATGTCTCCTCCTCCTCTTCCACAGCCATGTGGATGTCCTCATCTTCCTCTTCCAGGTCCAGGGCGGAGGTGGCTAGACATAGCACTAAATACCCGGTGGCACAAAGGGCAAATGCTAATGTTTTTGGTCAGGGTCATCTCTGAAGGAAAAAACAAAGAAAGACTACACCATCACCTATGTCAAAATGTCAGATCCCCTAATATCTTGACATTCAGCACACTTTAGAGCAGGGGGTCAGTGTTCCTAAATGGACAATGCTTAAATGTCAAGAATGTTACCGTTTGTCACTGTGACAAATGGGAACATGTTTGACATTTAGCATGGGTTTTGACATGGGGCTCGGGGACCCAAATGTTCAATGCTAAATGTCAGGAATGTTACTGTTTGTCACTGTGACAAAGGGGAACTTTCTGCCACTGGCCCATTTGTCAGGAATGTTCCCGTTTGTCTGTCCCTATTGTCAGGAATGTTCCCGTTTGCCGGCCTGACAAAGCGGAACTCTTTTGCCATTGTCCCAAATGTCAGGAATGTTACCGTTCGTCAGTGCTCCCTTGCGCCCTCTGGTGTCGGCCTGATATTTCTTGCCAAACGGGAACACTCCGGGAAAACTTTGGAAGGCCGTATCTCGGGCGCCCCGGCTCCCACCGGAGCCAAGTTTTCCGCCCGGCTAGCCGGCAAAAGTTTTTATCGGATCGCGCTGCGTCCGGATTTTTAGCGGCCTCGCCCCGGGCGGGAAGGGAAGTTGAAAAAGGCCCTTTTTTTCCCTTACTGCCCTCTGGGGAATGATTCCAATTGGCAAGTGAGCCCTAAGTACCGTAAGGTCGCAGCCCCACTCACTCGACTCACCTCCACACTCTCCCCGTTCGCCTGGACCCCCGAGGCGGATGCAGCGTGCCTCCGGCTCAAACAGCTCTTCACGTCCGCCCCTATCCTAAGACATCCAGACCCCTCGAGTCAGTTTGTGGTGGAGGTGGACGCCTCCGACTCCGGCGTTGGGGCCGTCCTTTCTCAACGGTCGTCGGAGGACCAAAAGCTTCACCTCTGCGCATTCTTCTCCCGACGCCTCTCTCCGGCCGAACGGAATTATGACGTGGGGAACCGGGAGCTTCTGGCAGTGGTCCTGGCGTTGGAGGAGTGGAGACACTGGCTGGAGGGGGCGGAGCACCCGTTTGTGGTATGGACTGATCACAAGAACCTCGCCTACATCCGCTCGGCTAAACGGCTGAATTCCCGGCAAGCGCGGTGGGCCTTATTTCTGGGGAGGTTTATCTTCTCTCTCACCTACCGCCCCGGCTCCCGTAACGTCAAGCCCGACGCCCTCTCCCGCCAGTGGTCTCCCGAGAGGCCCACTCTCGAACCAGAGACTGTTCTCCCGCCGTCCTGCGTGGTGGGGGCGGCTGCGTGGGAGATTGAAAGCCTTGTCGGGGAGGCCCAGCGCAACCACCCTAATCCAGGTAACGGCCCTGCTAACCGTCTTTTTGTGCCCGACTCCACCAGGTCCCAGGTCCTCCAGTGGGGCCACTCCTCCAAGCTCACATGTCACCCCGGCTTCGCCCGCACCCTGGCGTTCGTCAGACAGAGCTTCTGGTGGCCCTCCATGTCCCAGGACACCCGAGCCTTCGTGTCTGCCTGCTCCGTCTGCGCCCGCAGCAAGTCCTCCCACCGGCCTCCCGCTGGCCTGCTGCACCCACTGCCCACTCCCAGCCGTCCGTGGTCGCACATCGCCGTCGACTTCGTCACCGGTCTCCCTCCATCAGCCGGTCATTCCGCCATCCTGACGATAGTCGACCGGTTCTCCAAGGCGGTCCATTTTATCCCTCTCCCCAAGCTTCCCTCTGCCAGGGAGACTGCGGACCTCCTGGTGCTCCACGTTTTCCGGCTCCACGGAATCCCTCTGGACATCGTCTCGGACCGGGCTCCGCAGTTCTCCTCCCAGGTGTGGAAGGCCTTCTGCCAGGCTCTGGGTGCCACCGTCAGCCTCTCGTCCGGCTACCACCCCAATCCAATGGGCAGACGGAGCGGGCGAATCAGGACCTGGAGTCCGCCCTCCGCTGCATCACCGCTCGTCATCCCACCTCCTGGAGCTCTCACCTGCCATGGGTGGAATATGCCCATAACTCCCTCACCAGCGCCGCCACAGGTATGTCCCCCTTTCTAACCTCATTGGGCTACCAACCTCCTCTCTTTCCAGCTCAGCAGGAGGAAGTGGAGGAAAAGTTTGATGGATTGACCTTTGACCCCATTTGATTGATTGACAGCTTGTCAGTATTTGACAGTTTTGATGGATGACCTATTGACCTCCTTTTGATTGACAGCTTGTCAAAGTTGACAGTTTTGATTGACAGCCTGTCAGTAATGTGTCAGCTTTGAATGATGCCCAGTGTGATGTGTCATGTTGTGACCTTTTAATTATTTAATGATCCTAATGATGAGGTATTTCCGGGTGTGTGGGTGGAAGCGTCATTCATTTGTGCTTTTGATCCTGAAACGGGGGTATTGACCAACTGAGGGGCATTGGGGGTTGTGTGACATCTGGAGTGCTATGGGAAAGTGTTTTTGTTTTATGATCCTATTGATCAGAAGCGTATTTTCGACCGGAAGGTTGAGAAAGGAAAAAGAAAAAAAAAAGAGGCGGGATTTAAAAAAAGGTTAAATACGGAGACGGAGACTAATGGCGTCATCATTTGGAAGCTCATTTTGGAAGCAATACCATCCGCTATGGCCGCCTCTCCAACACCCTCACAACCCATCGAGGATCAACCCATGTCGGGTAGCTTGAGCTATCAGAGCCCGGACCCTGAGATCCGATACGATGATGTGCCGGTGGTCGCACCAATTGCGCCCGTCAGAAGAATCAAACCCCGGCGTCTGACTATCGATGATCCGTGGGTATGTTGCAAGCAGTTGTTCAACAAGAAACTACCGCAAGATGAGACAGCAAGAGGTGATGGATATGAAGGACATGATGATGAAGATAAAGAAAATAAGCCATGGCTGTGTGAAT
>JAXDDX010001009.1:0-14015 GCA_034670405.1 Hoplostethus atlanticus | reverse complement strand
TTAAAAAACCCGAAAAATAGTGGTAGTTTTCTTGTGATTGCAGTATTGACGGTGGAAGATGGTGAAAAGAGGGTGATGCACTAAAGACACAGTAGGCTAAGTGAGAGACCAGAAAGCCGTGAGTATTAGGCCTGGTTGGGTTAAAGTTCAGTCAAGGTTCTTTTAAGTTAATAGGCATAAAGGGGAAACAATAGCCGTTATGGATTATAAAATTAAAGTGCACTGACAACAAAATGGCTGCTAACATGGATGGTAGGCATATAATATATTAGTTATAAGTAATTCTTATTTTTGTAGTGTCATCAGGATCAAACATCAGGAACAGAGAGATTTCATCAGTCACACAGAGAATGAGTAAGTGATTTGTGTCTTATGATCCCCTAATCAGGAGTAATTGAGGTAATTGAGGTAATTGTGATTGCAGCGCGAGTCCGGCGCGTCTCCCTGAAACCAGTTCTGTCAACTTGGGATGTCTGACAGTACAACAGTGGTCAAAATACATGAAACCGGAATTGTCCCCCATTTTTATTTCATAGATAATAACATTGCATATTTTAATGATATATTGACCGCCGAACCGGAAATGTCCCCGGTTTTCATTTCAGAAATCTGGTCACCTTAAGATAGGGAGACAGAGAAACAGATGTGGAGGGGGGAGGGGGGAGGGGGTATTGGGTAGGGGGTGGCGGTAATGGTGGGTGGTGGGAGGTAATGAACGAAGATGGGGTTAAAGGTACCGAGTTGAATGATGCTGGAGTAAGGTGACCAGAATTCTGAAATGAAAACCGGGGACATTTCCAGTTCGGCGGTCAATATATCATTAAAATATGCAATGTTATTATCTATGAAGTAAAAAAGGGGGACAATTCCGGTTTCATGTATTTTGACCACTGTTGTACTGTAATAAACTATGGTGCAGGCCGACTGATAAAATTGGGTACTAACTTTTACAAAGTAACTTTGTAAACCGTGTCAGAAAACCATAGTTCACAGTACCATGGTGAGTGAAGCTACGGAAACTATGGAACACACAATAAAGAAAATGGTCCAACTACAATGGTTCAATACAGTGTATTTAATTAGCTATACGTACAAGACAGAGAAGACAGACAAGCAACACTACCAGACTGACACACTAACAGACACACTATGACAGACACTAACAAGCACTATATTACAGCAACACTACAGACAAGACAGAACTATCCAATCTGAACAGCCATTCAGTGGTCCTGGTAGTCTGGGTAGAATAAGAGC
The DNA here is from genome assembly GCA_034670405.1 of Hoplostethus atlanticus. Lineage (NCBI taxonomy): Eukaryota > Metazoa > Chordata > Actinopteri > Trachichthyiformes > Trachichthyidae > Hoplostethus > Hoplostethus atlanticus. The sequence goes on along the minus strand of JAXDDX010001009.1, from coordinate 12,758 downwards.
AGAAGAGAGCGAATGAGCAAAATTTTAAAAAACAGAGACAATAGTATGTGAAATACTAAACATAATAAAGAAATAAGATGATGATGCGATTGGTGACTTCATAATATACTTATACCAACCTAATCTGTATATTTACTTCTCTTTACCTTTTCACCGTCACTCTCTTTACTCCCTTAATTTTTCCTTGTCACTCTCTTCTCCTTCCTCTCCAATCTTTAATAATAAATAGTACACTATCAGATAAAATACTTTGCTTAACAGATTCCCATTGCTTGCCTCATTTTTGTATTTTATCTCAAAACATTGTTTGGAATAATAAATTGGCAGGCTCTGTAATCATATCTTTACCTTTCCTCCTCTATCTCCTTCACTCTTCTTCTTATCCAGTCTTCCTCCTCTTCCTCCTCTCCACTCTCTAACAGAAAACATTACGCTAATGTTATCCATGAAAGGTTTTTTATAAACTTGAATGAATAAACTTCAATCAATGAACACAACACATGAAGTAAAATGCATTAACTAGAGTACTCAAAATAACTTGATTTTCCCCCCTCTACTTTTTAAATATAAAATTTAAACAGTGTGATGTTTGTGTGTGTGATCAAAGGGCTTTTTTACTACTATTTTTTTGGGGGGGGGCGCTATTTTTTATTTCTACACAAAGTAAAACACAATGTTAATTATGTGGTGTGCGTGTGTGTGTGTGCGTGAGTGAGTGACAGAGAGAGTGAGAGAGACACAATGCAAGATTCAGCCTGTTATTTATTTGCAGACTAGATCGTTACTCTGGTTTTATTTTATTTTTTTAAATGAACTGACGGTGTGAACCTGGGTGATTTATGCAAACAGCCCGTGTTGGCGATCAAACATGGAAATATGCATTCAGCCTCGCGACTGTATTATTGTCAAAAGCACCGCGTCCGGTACGAGCCAAGTTCTCCAAGTAACTCGGCTGACTAGATATTTTACAAACCGAGGTAGGAGCGAGCCGATGGAAGAAAACCTAACCGGTGTAGAAGCAGTGAGAGTCGCGAGCTGTTAATCCCTGTGGACAGAGTGGCTGTGACGATGGACAGATTGTGTTGCGCGGCGCGGCAGCAGCAGTGAACTATGTATAGGCTCTGTGTGGTAGAGCAGCTCCGTGTGTGGCTGCCTGTCACGGCACGATGTGGACACAGATACCCAATGAGGACTTTCCTTCATCACGAGTACAGATATTGACACATTTTACTCGGATGATACTCGTGCTCGTAAAAAGTACATTATCCGTACCGGATACTCGTTTCATTCGAGTATTCGGCTCAACCCTATTATCTAGCTATATAATACATTTTGACATTATAACATCACTAGCTAGTATCTCAAACGATTGTAATTTACCTGGTTTGAAACGACGTTTGGGGATAGTTAGTAGAAGAAGAAGAGTGATATATATAGCTCTAGCGAGCAGCCCCCTCTGTTGGCCAAAACAAGCACAACGCGATTGAGACGTCAACCGGTAGGCTCTGCTGCCCGGTCTTTCTTGCCACGTAAAATATTATTTCACTTTGCGGTCTGTTTTTAACGCACAGTTAAAAACGGGGACATTTCCGGGGACAGGCCACCAAAAACGGGGACTGTCCCCGGAAAACGGGGACGTCTGGTCACCCTACTGTAAAGTCCAGATTAATAACTTATCTATGGATCCTCTACATGAAGACACTGTCGGCCACAATACAATCTAAGGGTTTCCACTTCTTCATATGTCCATAACTGATTGTATAAACATCTATAGATATTTGATAAATAATCTGTTAGTAAGAGATTTGTGACGCAACTGCAAAGCCTTCACTGCAATGTCTGAGATCAGCTGAGGAAAACACAGTAAATGGGCTGAAGGCTTTTTGAGTGAAATTGGTATATAAAGAGTTTCTTAACAAAACAGGTCTGTCACACAGAGTGCCTTACAGAGCGCTATCTCTCTCTCTCCACAATCACTGCGCTTTTATTTTGACAACGTGGACAGCAGCACTGCAGCCTCTCTCTCAGTTCTCTATTTGTCTTCATCTCTCACTCAGAGAAGTCATCATCTTCACACATCATCAGCTGCTGGTCTCAGGGGATCCGTCCACACCAGACCGTTATATTATATGTATCCTAACTGAGTTCATCCATAACGTCTCATAACTCTCATCACAAATTCAATCACGTGGAAAAATGAGTTTTATTTGAGCTAATGGAGACACACAACGCTGTCTGGGCTCTTAATGGTGCTAATTACAGCAGCAGGGTTGAGAACGGTTTCATATGAACTCGTATGAATTGAGTACGGAGGCGAAGCTCATATGACAGGAAGTAGTTTATACTTTTACCTTCCCAGCCGATACAAGGAGGTTTTCTGATGTGAGTTCAGTTCATTTTCAGTTTTCATTTAACCAAGACCAAAACCTTAGCCTAACTTTAACCAAAGTTGTTTTAGTTGCATCACGTTAACCCAAGAAGCTTGATTTTATTTTGCTGCAGGCCAAGACACACCTTCAGTGTCTTAGTGGTTTTGTTTCCAAGCCCAACAGACAAACAACAAACTAAACAAACCAAATACAAAAACACAACAAAGCCAACCAAAGACAATAAATGCATTAAGATGAATTCTGGAGTCCAGTCCCTTGATGTGTGTGTGCTTGGTGGATCCAGCAGCAGGTTTCATGTCATAGTTTCCAGTAATCCTAAAGCCCCATGTTGAGTCCTCTGTTGGGTCTCTGTGATGACTGGGTGTGTTAGGTTGAATCCTGCTGAGGGAACTACTCACACACAGACACATGCACTGTGCACGTTTAGTTACAGACTCTCACAAACGAATACACACACACACACACACACACACACACACACACACACACACACACTTAAACATTTTAATGGCTTTCAGAGACAATTCAGCTTCTCAACAGTGTCAGGTTTGAACTTCTAACACGTTTTGTCCGTACTCTGCACATTTACTTTTCAGAGATTAAAATAAAAGAGCACTCAGGCTATTAGTGCTGCTTTTCCGACCTTGGAGATCTGTGAACAATTTATACACACTATATATATATATATATATATATACAGTACATATATATATATATATATAGTGTGTGTGTGTGTGTGCCTGTGTTTAGTATGCACACAAGTATCTTCAACAACGGTGGAGGAGGTGAATACAAATATTCATTAATTAGCAGATAATTTTACAGTCTGTTGATTCCCCACCCGGACCCCCCCCCCCAGACACACGCACCCCCCACCCCCGGACCCCCCCACCCGGACCCCCCCGACCACCCCACCTCCGTACTGGAGGCCTTGGATGGTCAGACTGAGTGAGTACAGAGATTTGATCGTGTAACGTCAGAACGCACATCCAGTTTACCAACGATTGGCCTCATTCACCTGAAGACACCTGGGTACGCACAAATCGAGGTTTTCCACGTTTCATGAATCCCACGTTGGCATTTTTCATAAGCACATGAATACGAAAAGTTTATGAAGAATTTCAGAAACGTTGTGTGACTGAGGCCGATCCCTCTGCTTCTCTCAACAGCTTACACTTGAATTGTGAAATCTTTAGAAACGAGTCAACCTGGTGGGAGCTCACACACCTGATGGGACTCAGACTTCACATCCCTTCGGTTCCTCTTTCCCAGGTCTTGTGTGTTTAGGCTTTAGAGGCTTCAGCCGTCATTCACCTCCTGAAGGCTCTCCAGCTGTTCACCTCCCTTTGAGTTCAGCTCAGTGTGCTTCGTTGAGGCGTCACTCGTCCTGTTGAGGCTTCACAGGTTTTTATCGCTATCCAAGTTATTCCCTCTGTAATTTGGGAATCAAAGATCCTTCTTACATGCATTGAATCTGTTTCATCTGTGTGTGTGTGTGTGTGTGTGTGTGTGTGTGTGTGTGTGTGTATGAAGTCTCTGAGGAACTCGTCCACTAGAGATTTACTTCATGGTGCGTTCACTGCCAGCATGTTCTGAACTCTGCAGCGTTTCCTCCTTGGGTTCGTTTGGCCAGGTGAGAACAACCATTCACCAACCACAGGGGAAAAAACAAAACGTAGTGGATTATGGGTATAAGGAGACTTGGAAAGCCTAGCATAACGTCAGTCAGTCTGGACTGATGCTCATGTCCAGATGTTTCTTCATGTGTTCTTAACTGGTATGAACACCAGAGAAGAGCAGACAAGTTCCAGACTGGAATCTCTCCCTCTGAAACCGTCGTCCCATGTGAGCAGATCAGGGACCATGTGCATCCATATGTGAAATTTGCAAGATTTGATGACAAAAGGCATTAGTACGCTAGAAGTTTTTGATCACCAATATCAGGACAGACTTGTTCACTTTGAGCACATATTGGTCTCTGCCAAATGACATCAAAAACAATGGAGATACAAATACTGCTCTTAGAAACTTGAACTTAAAATGGTGTGTGTGTGTGTGTGTGTGTGTGTGTGTGTGTGTGTGTGTTTATCCCCAGGCGGTTCTGGACTCCCTGAGATAAAAACACCTGGCTGTGATAACTGAGGGGACTCCATCACTGGACACCACAGAGGTAGGAATCTCTGAATGAAAAATGGGCAATGCGCAACTCTTTTTGGGACTCTAAGCCAATTTAATAGTTTAAAATGACTTTCTTCCAAATGAGTCCTAGGATGTAGCTTCAGTACTACTCTCACCAATCTATTCTGGGATGTTTGTAGTTTATCTTTGAGAGATTGTGACGTGCCACTATACCACGAGGTACAGGCATAATCATACTGGCTCTGAACTAAGGCTGTTGCAAGTGTCCTCATGGTTCCTATGTCAAGGTATTTAGCTATTCTAGCCCGATATTTTGTTCTTGAATTGACCTTGCCCAATACCTTGACTGCCATGTTGTCCCCAGACACTTGCTGGTCTAATTCACAGCCCAAGTCATTCACTGTACTTTTTGCCTTGATCTTTATACCATGGTGCATTTAGAAAGACATTTTCTGACATTTTGACAGGTGACTGCATCATGTGTCCCTGACCTGAAGCCTTCGTGGACCCTGACCGAGACGTCTCTGGTGGTCCAGAGCGGCTGGATGGGCTGGAACTCCATGAAGTTATCCGTCTGGTTGCTGGTCTTCCTCCAGTCTGAGCGCTCCGCCGCCTGGAACCGCTCTGCTTTTTTTTTTTGAACGATGCAGGTTTACCACATTTGTGTTACTTACTGTTCCTCTCTACGAAGACCTTTCCGACCGGCTGGCTCTGGCCCTGGGGGGCGGAGAACAGGGAATGCTGGGGGATAGCGGGCGGCATCGTGATGATGTCATCTTTCTAATCAGCTCAAGTTTAAAATTTTGCGGTTGTTTTTAACGCACAGTTTAAAAACGGGGACATTTGGTGACAGGCCACCAAAACGGGGACTGTCCCCTGGAAAACGGGGAACGTTGGTCAACCCTACTGTAGAAGTCCAGATTAATAACTTATCTATGTATCCTCTACATGAAGACACTGTCGCCACAATACAATCTATGGGTTTCCACTTCTTCATAAGTCCATAAATGATTGTATAAAACATCTATAGTTATTTGATAAAAAATCTGTTAGTAAGAAGATTTGTGACGCAACTGCTAAGCCTTCACTGCATGTCTGAGGATCAGCTGAGGAAAAAACAGTAAATGGGTGAAGGCTTTTTGAGTGAAATTGGTATTAAAGAGTTTCTAAACAACTAAGAGTTCCGTCACACAGAGTGCCTTACAGAGCGCTATCTCTCTCTCCTCACACAATCACTGCGCTTTTATTTTGACAACGGAGGACAGCAAGCATGCAGCCTCTCTCATCAGTTCTCTATTTGTCTTCATCTCTCACTCAGAGAAGTCATCGTCTTCACACATCATCAGCTGCTGGTCTCAGGGGATCCGTCCACACCAGACCGTTATATTATATGTATCCTAACTGAGTTCATCCATAACGTCTCATAACTCTCATCAAAAAATTCAATCACGTGGAAAAATGAGTTTTATTTGAGCTAATGGAGACACACAACGCTGTCTGGGCTCTTAATGGTGCTAATTACAGCAGCAGGGTTGAGAACGGTTTCATATGAACTCGTATGAATTGATTACGGAGGCGAAGCTCATATGACAGGAAGTAGTTTATACTTTTACCTTCCCAGCCGATACAAGGAGGTTTTCTGATGTGAGTTCAGTTCTTTTTCAGTTTTCATTTAACCAAGACCAAAACCTTAGCCTAACTTTAACCAAAGTTGTTTTAGTTGCATCACGTTAACCCAAGAAGCTTGATTTTATTTTGCTGCAGGCCAAGACACACCTTCAGTGTCTTAGTGGTTTTGTTTCCAAGCCCAACAGACAAACAACAAACTAAACAAACCAAATACAAAAACACAACAAAGCCAACCAAAGACAATAAATGCATTAAGATGAATTCTGGAGTCCAGTCCCTTGATGTGTGTGTGCTTGGTGGATCCAGCAGCAGGTTTCATGTCATAGTTTCCAGTAATCCTAAAGCCCCATGTTGAGTCCTCTGTTGGGTCTCTGTGATGACTGGGTGTGTTAGGTTGAATCCTGCTGAGGGAACTACTCACACACAGACACATGCACTGTGCACGTTTAGTTACAGACTCTCACAAACGAATACACACACACACACACACACACACACACACACACACACACACACACACACACTTAAACATTTTAATGGCTTTCAGAGACAATTCAACTTTTCAACAGTGTCAGGTTTGAACTTCTAACACGTTTTGTCCGTACTCTGCACATTTACTTTTCAGAGATTAAAATAAAAGAGCACTCAGGCTATTAGTGCTGCTTTTCCGACCTTGGAGATCTGTGAACAATTTATACACACTATATATATATATATATATATATATATATATATATATATATATATAGTGTGTATGTGTGTGTGCCTGTGTTTAGTATGCACACAAGTATCTTCAACAACGGTGGAGGAGGTGAATACAAATATTCATTAATTAGCAGGTAATTTTACAGTCTGTTGATTCCCCCCCACTCCAACCCCCCCTGACCCGACCCGGAGCCCCTCCCCTCCCCATCCGGACCCCCCCAGACACCCGCACCCCCCCACCCCCGGACCCCCCCACCCGGACCCCCCCGACCACCCCACCCCCGTACTGGAGGCCTTGGATGGTCAGACTGAGTGAGTACAGAGATTTGATCGTGTAACGTCAGAACGCACATCCAGTTTACCAACGATTGGCCTCATTCACCTGAAGACACCTGGGTACGCACAAATCGAGGTTTTCCACGTTTCATGAATCCCACGTTGGCATTTTTCGTAAGCACATGAATACGAAAAGTTTACGAAGAATTTCAGAAACGTTGTGTGACTGAGGCCGATCCCTCTGCTTCTCTCAACAGCTTACACTTGAATTCTGAAATCTTTAGAAACGAGTCAACCTGGTGGGAGCTCACACACCTGATGGGACTCAGACTTCACATCCCTTCGGTTCCTCTTTCCCAGGTCTTGTGTGTTTAGGCTTTAGAGGCTTCAGCCGTCATTCACCTCCTGAAGGCTCTCCAGCTGTTCACCTCCCTTTGAGTTCAGCTCAGTGTGCTTCGTTGAGGCGTCACTCGTCCTGTTGAGGCTTCACAGGTTTTTATCGCTATCCAAGTTATTCCCTCTGTAATTTGGGAATCAAAGATCCTTCTTACATGCATTGAATCTGTTTCATCTGTGTGTGTGTGTGTGTGTGTGTGTATGAAGTCTCTGAGGAACTCGTCCACTAGAGATTTACTTCATGGTGCGTTCACTGCCAGCATGTTCTGAACTCTGCAGCGTTTCGCTCCTTGGGTTGTTTTGGCCAGGTGAGGAACAACCATTACCAACCACAGGGGAAAAACAAAACGTAGTGGATTATGGGTATAGGAGACTTGAAATGCCTAGCATAAACGTCAGTCAGTCTGGGACTGATGCTCATGTCAGATGTTTCTTCATGTGTTCTTAACTGTATGAAACACCAGAGAAGTGCAGACAATTCCAGACTGGAATCTCTCCCTCTGAAAAACCGTCGTCCCATGTGAGCAGATCAGGGACCATGTGCCCTCCATATGTGAATTTTGCAAGATTTGATGAAAAAAGGCATTAGTACGCTAGAAGTTTTTTTGGATCACCCAATATCGGACAGACTTGTTCACTTTGAGCAACATATTGGTCTCTGCCAAATGACATCAAAAACAATGGAGATACAAATACTGCTCTTAGAAACATGAACTTAATATGGTGTGTGTGTTGTGTGTGTGTGGGTGTGTGTGAGTGTGTGTTTATCCCCAAGGCGGTTATGGACTCCCTGAGATAAATCACCGGCTGTGATAAACTGAGGGGGACTCCATCAATGGACACCACAGAGGTAGGAATTCTCTGAATGAAAAATGGGAAATGCGCAACTCTTTTTGGGTCTAAGCAATTTAATAGTTTAAAATGACTTTCTTCCAAATGAGTCCTAGGATGTAGCTTCGTACTACTCTCACCATCTATTCTGGGATGTTTTGTAGTAATATCTTTGAGAGATTGTGAGTGCCACTATACACGAGGGTACAGGCATAATCATACTGGCTCTGAAATAAGGCTGTTGCAAGTGTCCTCATGGTTTCCTATGTCAAGGTATTTAGCTATTCTAGCCGATATTTTGTTCTTGAATGACTTGCCCAATACCTTGACTGCCATGATTGTCCCCAGACACTTTGCTGGTCTATTCCACAGCCCAAGTCATTCACTGTACTTTTTGCCTTGATCTTTATACCATGGTGCATTTAGAAAGACATTTTCTGACAATTTTGACAGGTGACTGCATCATGTGTCCCTGACCTGAAGCCTTCGTGGACCCTGACCGAGACGTCTCTGGTGGTCCAGAGCGGCTGGATGGGCTGGAACTCCATGAAGTTATCCGTCTGGTTGCTGGTCTTCCTCCAGTCTGAGCGCTCCGCCGCCTGGAACCGCTCTGCTTTTTTTTTTTGAACGATGCAGGTTTACCACATTTGTGTTACTTACTGTTCCTCTCTACGAAGACCTTTCCGACCGGCTGGCTCTGGCCCTGGGGGGCGGAGAACAGGGAATGCTGGGGGATAGCGGGCGCGGCATCAGTGATGATGTCATCCTCTTCTACATCCAGCTCAAGGTCTTCAAGATCTGAAACCCCAAACCCGATGAGCAGAATCTACACATCTTTAAACCGCACAATGAACTACTGCGGCCAATTAAGGCTGATTGAAGCCAGAAGGATTTAAACCTGTGTGTGTTTCAGTGAGAGGGAGGTCAACGAGGAAGCCGATTGGAGCAGAGAGTGAGCTGGACCAGAGGAGGCAGCCGGGGCGGACCTGGACCTGACCTCCAGGTCAAGGACGGCCTCTCTAACCACTAGGCCACCCTGCTGCCTGGGAAACGTCTGTTGTCAGCCTCACCTACAGCAGGAGTTTTCTTTTTCTTCTTCCTCCTATGTGGGGATCCGTCGTTCGCGGTTTCAGGGGTCATTGGCTCCCCGATCCCAGACGCCCTCCGGCTGCCCAGGCCTCCCATCTCCATCCCTGGGTCTGGGCACGAAACAGAAGAAGGAATTAAGATCCTCATTGGACATCCACTAACTTCCTGAAATCTGGGTTCCTACACACGTTCCTTCAAAAGGACGATTCAACGGTCCAGACCTTTATTTCTTGACTCGATGTGAAGGTGTTCAGTATGGATGCTGATATTTGTGGGGCTGTGTGACTGGGTGTGTGTGTGAATGTGTTTTACCTACCCTGCACATCATCCACTCCATTCGCTACAGAGACAGACAGACAGGCAGACAGGCAGACAGGCAGACAGACAGACAGACAGACAGGCAGACAGACAGACACACAGACACACACACCTCTTTGGGGATGACATGCTGGTCAACTTTCCCCTCCACTTCCTGAAGCCGAGCCGCCACGGGGGTCAGTTTGGCCGTCCTCACCGTCTCGTTGAGGACCTGCTGGCAGAACCTGAGCTGAGGGATCTTGTCCAGGGAAACCGGGTCCGAACCCAAAACGTCCTCCAGCTCCTGGTACAACTTGTCCTGGACTTCCTCCGAGGTGGACAGGAAGTGGACCGCCCAGATGCACACTGAAAACAAAACACCACATTGGTCTGGTAACATTCATATACATTTATACTTATCCAGAGCAACTTGGACTCAGTGGTCAGTTTATTGCTCATGGACACTTCGGTCCTGGGTCCAAAGACGTGAAAATGTTCAATTTCATTTCATTGTTTTTCTCGGCCTGTGTAGAAACCGTCTGAAACTTACAGTTGGCTGTGATGACGCAACCGGCCAGGGTGAAAACCATGCTGTCCTCCATGATCTGAAATGAACACCAGTCAATAGAACACTAATTGGACTCATTTCCCAAAGACTGAATCACCTCAATAAGAAATCACTTAAACATTGTATATGAAAGGGTTACCACGGCACATGATCCAGGTTCACACACATTTTTCTGTGGGATCCCTGAGGATCTAGCAGAGTCGGTGGAGCTGTCTCAGTTCTCACCTGGCGCTCTGTGAGGCTGGACTGCAGCAGAGTGTCCACAAACACCGTCTGGTTCCTCTGGGCTTTCCTCTCCCTGGCCACCGACAGCAGCACCGACTCCATCTCTGACAGAGCTGACCAACAAGGGAAGAAGATGCTCCACTTCATCAGCTGCTTTTGACATGTTAGGGTTGTTAGCTTAGCACGCTTACTGGGGCCGCAGGGTGGGCTAGTGGATTTTTTAAGTACTATATTTCAGTACTACTTCAGTCTCAAGAAAAGTTCAAAGTCAACATTCATCACAAGTCTTTTCTTTACCATCTTATTTTGCTTCTAAAGAAAAATCTAGTATTTTAAAAGTATTTTAATGGTGTTTTCCAGTTTCACAAGAGATTCTAGACCCAAAAAAGGTTTGATAGTGATGTTTAATATATTTCCACAAATCCTTCAATAACTGGGAATATTTCTAGTTCTTACTGGTAGAACTTGCACTGTGAAAGCTGCTAACAAAACATCATCACTCACCCTTCTCATAACGCCCTTTCCTGCTGGAGCTCTTCTCCAAGGAACCATCCAAGTAGCCTTTCCCGATTTCTGGCCAGATCTGGTGAACACAGTGTGAAAAAAAAATCACCAAAAACATTATTTCACTATAATTTCACCAGAATATCAGAAGGCCAAAGTTCTGGTCCACTGGGCACCCTGAACTAATCCACAAATGAAACTAGGTGTTGCGTTTCCTTCCTACACGTATAACCCAAAGCTGAACGCAACACATTATGGGGCTCGTTGGAAGGCATTCTGGGAAATGTAGGAAATCACTAACTGAAGCAAAATTACAACACTTCATGACAAAATAACTCCTGGAACGTGCTGAACATCCCAGACTGATGATAAATGAGAGTACGAGGATCCCGGGGTGGATTCCTCTTTAAAGCACCGCTATCTCACCGCGTCGTGGTTCTTGCGGAAGCAGATGACCTCGGCGGCGTCTCCGAAGCGCTGGCCCAGGGCGAGCTGGGTGACGGTCTTCATAGACAGACCCAGTAAGTGGGCACACAGCGGGGTGTGCTGGGCCTCGGGAAAAGACCTCCACTTCCCCACCAGCTCCTCCACCAGCTTAGAGAGGAAGAGATGAGGACCAGCATTGCTGATTGGGAATCTTTGGGAATGCTTGATGTATGTGTGTGTTCCTGTATGTGAGTCGATCTGTCTCAGCATCGGTGGCACCAAGTCTCATATCTGTACGTTTAACTGTGGTAGGATAAGTGATCATGATTCTGAAAATCTGCCTGGCGAGAGTAATGTTTACTCGCACCAGTTACACAAAGCCTTGAGCAATCATTGAGGGGGAAAGTTGCTCTTCGCGTGTGTTGTGATGGCGCCTCCGTACACCCTTATTCCTCATCCAGGGTCTCGGTCCGGTCCCGCCCTCCCATCTGACTGGTTAACCTAGCAACGTCTTCAGGAGTCGTCTCGAATGAGTCCGTGAGAAAGAGTACATAAAGAGGAAAGAGTGACGTGCATTCATGCACGCGACTCTCACAAAGTGGTCATCCGCCAAATTGATTTCACACATTTTACTTGTGCTCATAGCTGAAAGTCTTTTTTTATTATCAAAAATGCCACATTTACTTAAACCAACATTAGAAGGCGTAGAATACTGGGGACGAGCAGACCAAACACCGCAAAGACAATGTATAATGTTCCCCCACAAAAACGACCATACATGCAGGTGCTACAGTGGCGTTGTTGGATCAAAGATCTACCAGTCAAAGGTGGTGGCTGTAAAATGGTTCTCATAACCCCACCAGGGTTCCGACATTAACAACTGCCAATCTCCCGCGATGCCGTTGGGTAAAATTTGTCTTTGACATGATAAAGTCAGTATGGAGATGATTGAGTTGATAAGATGTGTTGGCCGGTAAATACAGTTTCTGGTCTTTCCTGTTCCTCTGAACTTTGTATTTGCTTGCCACCGCACATTCTCTCTGACCATGAGCAATTCAAAGTCAAAGCAAAAAAGCTCACCTGATTGGCATCCCCGTCCTCACATTAGCAGTATTCAGAAAGAAAAAAATGAAGACTAAGATCAAAAAAAGATCCATTTTCTAAGTGATGTGAGCAAGTTTTTTAAAATAAAATCTCTAAATCGATCTCATCTTCTTTATTGATTTATTTCACACTCAGTACCTGATTCTGTACATGAAACTGCGTTGAAACAGGTAGGGGAA
>JAXDDX010001008.1:0-14017 GCA_034670405.1 Hoplostethus atlanticus | reverse complement strand
TCAGATCTCCACCAGTCTCCACCCAGTTTTGGGGATTTATAAGATCATGCACAGACAGTTGTACTTCGGTCTGGTTCGGAGCCAACCCGGGTTTTTTCTGTTGAAGAAATAAAACTCTATGCATCGAACTCTGATCATCTCCAGTGAATTCTTTGAACCTGTTGTGAGACTCCAGTAACGACTGAATTATGAAGAAGATTAAGTGTTGGCGGGGAGGTCCAGTCCTTATCACTGGCCCTGACCGGGACTCTTCCTTCCCCCGACATCACTTTGATAGTACGATTATAGTTTGAGGAAAAATCACAGTTTCACGATTATTATGAATTAATTTATTTCACAACACTACGGATGTATAAAATCACATAAAAGTTCTTTAGAGGTTTTATTGTATTTTTTCCCCTCAACATTTCTTTGTTGGCTTTTGTTTTTAACAGTTGCTGCCTTTCAAAACAGAAATAATACAGTAACCAAATAATACAGTACAAAATAATAAATAAAAATAAACAAAGTCTATATATCTCTTGGGAAGTCTACAAGTTCCTAATGTTGAGTTAGTCTTTTAGCATATTTATCTACCATACCTAGTGTTTACTCAACACAGATGGGAGGAAGCAACAGGATGTAAATGGTCACACTGAAGCCCTGGAGGGGATTACATGCCGTTTTGGTGAGCGTTAACTTATAAACGGTGCAATGCTCCTTTTACTGCTTTGCTGCCGTTGGTTTACGTTGCACTAAAAGCCCAACTCTTAACTCACTGCTACTTTGCTGATTGTGAGTGACACTTTTATATTTAATTCCCTACCAACTCAATGTTTCATTAAGTAATTGCCGCTAAAGTAATTATTTTTTAACTCAGTTATTACTTAGTGTATTACCTTTACTGGACCCTTCAGCTGCGACTTTTTTCGGCAAGTTTTGCAGATTAGATATCCAGATTGGATATGAACAACCCCCCGGTCATTTTTTGTGTATCCGAAATGCTCCCACACTGACGACTTCAAGGGCCAAATGTATAAAACTCTGTGTAGATTTAGGTGTAGATATCTGTGTACGCACAAAACAGGAAACATGCATACGCTCAGATGTATAAAACCCCACGTACGTCTGTTTCCACGTGTTTTTTCTTCATACATCTCAATCATACTGATATTGTGCGCACGTGCATGAGCCTTCTGACCATGCCCACAATTTACTATAAATGGCTTCCAACACACCCCCAATTGCCTGGTTTGCATATAAAGGGCCAGCATTTAGTTTAGTTTTGAGGACAAATGGCGCAAGCATTTAAGAAGCAATAGAAGAAGAAGAAACGCAATTTTACCGACGTGAACTTGAAATAATGGTTGATCAAAATGACAGAAGAAAACGCGTATTATTTGGAAGCCTAAGCTCTGGCATTACCAACCAAATGAAACAAGTTGAATGGCAGAAAGTAACCGAAACCATCTACCTTTTAAAAGCCCAATGCAACGCTCTACCACAGAGCGCACGGCTGTGCACCAATTATAGCGCGTCTGTTGTGCGCTCTGGGGGTTTGTAAATGGCATAAGTAGCCATGGCTTCAATGCATACCCATTGTCACCTGAGGGTATAAAATATTATATACATAAACAATATTATATACATATATTATATTTGGGAAACCGGGTAGCCAGTCAGTCATCATGGGCCAGAAAATCAGTATGGTCTCTGAAGACTCGTTCTCGCCTACATTGCGCAATAGCAATATCTTCCAGCAACGCCAAAGCAGCCATTGTATCATTTGGCACAGCCATTTACGCATGGCTACAGCCATTATATAGTGTAGGTTATTCGTACTCCCCAATAATACAGAATAATAATCTCTTATTTATATAAAGATCCATGTATTTATTTGTTTATATTATATAAAGAATCATTTTCTATTATAATTATTATAAAGTATAGTGACAACATATTTACTCAGAACGAATGAAGGCTTGTAAAAAAAAAGGTTGTTAACCACTCACGCCATCACTATTGTAATCATAGTGACGGTTTTTTTGTTAAAACATCGTAACAAAATGTAGTGAAAGAAAAAAAGCTCTAATATAAAATGTAACCCAAATTTAACACTTGTTATTATCCTTTTTTGCTCAATCGCAACATCACACAATCTACTCAAAAAAATGCGTATGCGCATGGAGTGAAGGATGCGTACTGCTACGCAATTCTCGCCGCCTTGTGGATTTTTTACATTCCGGAAACTTGTTTGTGGAAAGTGGGGTCGTGAAAGATGCGTACCAGTACGCACATTCTCACGTCGTGGTTTCTTATACAATGCGGACCTTGCGTGGAAAGTGGCGTAAGTACACTTTGCAGTGGTACGCATGGTTTATACATTTGGCCCCAAGGTTGTTTTTTTGGTGACCTACAAAGCTTTAATGCTTGGTCCCTCCGCCATTGTCTGGCTAAATGTAGGTAGCCACCATGGATGTAGGTAGACTCCCCATGTGTCGCTCTCGTGGACAGGCAATTGCGACGGCATTTTAAGATGGTGCACCACTGGTGTAACTTTACACAAGTACATATATTGAAACCTTTTTTTAATAAAATATTTTTTTCAGGCGCTGCTATAACCGCTGCTGAAGTGATTCATTTGCGTGTGCGAGTTGAATCAATCAACTCACTTAACTGAACGATTGTTCGCGAATCGCCATAATTCTCAACTTGCTGTAAAAAATGGTGGGGCTTACCTCAGGATCTGATGGAGGTCTGACGAGGGAGCCTGCTGTTTTTAGGGGGCCCTCAGGAGGGGCAATGGCATCAGGGGTGGCTTGACCGGATGGACCCAAAACTTGGTGTAGTCTGTTGGCTCACCTGACTGGGCTGCCGCCCCGGCTGGAGGGGGGCATGTCCGCCGTGAATGAAGCTTGGGTCCTCCGCACCTTCTGTCAAGCCCCTTAGTCCACCTGGTCAAGTCATCCGGACCGCGGGGGTCTGCTGACAGCTCATGCACTATGGCCTGTCTGCAGGTACAGGAACTCTACCCTGATGAGTTCACTGTGTTGTGGGTGTGAAGGACTTTAGTTAGTACCGTCAAATATTCATTGATATAATTACATAGTTAGCTGTGTTTAATAAAAGGTTATTTTCGTAACAGAATATGTAAGTTTTGACATTGTACATACCGGGTGTACCGACAGGCTTGGTGTTTGTTCTTAACAAAGGGGACCCCCAACCACCCGTTGGCTCTTCAGGCTAAGGACGTTGCTTGGGTCGGCCACTGTAGTAGAGCAGAGCTGCTGCTTGTTACTCCACTGCAAGCTGCTGAAGAGGAGCTCCTCACACAGTGATAAAACGGTAGAATAGACTCCGCCCTTGGTCAGCCCTCCACAGCTCCAAGCGTGCTTTGACAACATGCTTTGTCCATTTCTTGGTGATCCTCTTCAACAAACTCATACGTCAGTCCAACCATCCCGTGCTTCCCGCGAGCTCAGACCTCTTTGACTCAACAAGTCAGGGACATGTCTGGCACTCCACCATGAAGATAGCAGCGAGACCGCATGAAGGTCCTGTAAGCTAAGTGGCCTGTCGTTACACAGCCACCGCAAATCGGTGCATCAGGTGCAGATGTCGAGGCGGGGGACACCAGTGCTCCAACTCTGCAAACATTTACAAACACAAAAACATGCAAAACAGCTGACTTTGGGACACACCGTCTTTTTGCAGGCAGTTGTGGTGGGGCATCCAAAGGATAGTCCAACAAGCAAATAAAGGGTTGGAGAATGCGTCGGCTGAACATTTATATTAACATTATGACCCCAAAACCTTTATTTGATTAAAAAAACAAATAATAATAATATTTTCCTATAAGAAAAAGATAAGTGTTAAATCGATAATTTTACAGAATAAACTGACCTCAGCACTACCAGCAACTGGCTGTGGGGGCACATCAGTCTTGCCAATGATTCTCATTTTGCTTGGCCTGGTGTGGCGATGGGAGGCAGGACAAGAGGAGGGATAGGGATCTGGGGCTGGAGGTGGAGCTGGGGACAGGGACTGTACTGGAGGGACGAGGACATGGCACTGTGACCTCATATTGGGACAGGTGGGGTACGGGAGCCATCTCTATTTTCTCAGCTCCCCAATCAGCTCCTGGTAATATGCTTCCTCCTATGTGGCTTCTCCCATAGGACACTGGATGTGGAGGGGCCCTCACAATCGGAAGGCGGGGGCGTCTGCACATTATTTTATTTTTTTATTTTATGTTTATTTAACAGGGACAATGCACAATACATTTATTGTACCAGATATAGCTAAAAAGGCTAATTTTCATCTGTAGTCACTGGGCAGAGGCCACTAATGATGCCGCAGGTTACAGAAAATCAAAAGGATTTAAAAAATCAGTTGTAGTGAGTCTAAACCTTACACTTTGTGAAGACACAGTAAAAACACATTATAAAACACTAAGAACCAAACCAATAATAAAAAACACACCTAAAAAACAATACAACAGAGGAAAAAAATACTAAATTCCCACATCTGGATCACACAATCAGCAATCCCTCAACACACCATTAAAAACGCAGTCATTCGACAAGAAAACCAACCAAAACTCAGTTCCAATGACTGGCCAAATTCAGCGTCTCTTTTTGCTCAATGATTCAGCCTTGATGTTCTTCAACCATGTTTTCACTCTAAATTTTAAAATGTTTTTAAAAGTTACTGCACTCTCTGTACTAATTGGTAAAGAAATTTCCACATCCGGCTGCCTTAAACTGAGAAGCACTTTTGCCTCCAAATGCTGTATACCGGAAATTTTACATTGCAAATCCCCTCTAGAGGGAAGTCTTTGTTTAACCTTGGCCAGCTCTACATGTTGTTACAAACTGTTTAAGAGGTGTTGGTGCTCAGATTGTTTATGATCTTATAATAGTAAACCAACATGGCCATAAAACATACATTTTCAAATGTTCAACAGATTGTAACTTTTTAACTTATATTTGCAGTAATGATAAAAGGTTCGGTTTTTTTTTATCCAGAATTTTCAAATGCTTGCTTGTTCAAACTATGAGTAGGTGTGCATTAGTGTACTTTTTGTTCTGAGACCAGGTTGTATTACAAATATGAAATATGTGACAATAACCATTGGTGCATGTACAGTTTTGCTGCATCTGTACTCATTTGATTTTCTTATCCATCTAAAGTTTGCAAAGGATTATGCTTTACTGTTTTTGTAATTTTTGTAATTTGTTTTTTAAAGGTTAGGGCTGCTATCAACAATTCTCAACTAAATATTCTGAAATGCTGAGCAACTGGTATGCTCTGTCCTTTGTATAGTAATTTTCAGGAAGAGGGGATTTGCCTTCCTCTAATGGAAAAAAACATTATCGTACTGTTTTAGACAAATTCAATGTCAAGCATGAATAAGTCATCCAGTCTTGCTATTTTCTCCATAGCCCCCATATGCAAGATGCAGCTTGCTTGTTTAGAATTAGCTGTACATAAATTACTGTATCGTCTGCGTACATTTGAATGTTAACTTCTGGACAAATGGATGGTAGATCATTCATATAAATACTAAATAAAAGAGGGCCTAAAATTGAACCTTGAGGTACACCAATAGGACACTCTAAAAATGTTTTTTCTTTAATTCTTGTACAATGTTGTCTATTGTTCAAATATGATGCCATCCATTCAATCGTGTTTTCTGATACATTATGGGTTGATAATTTAGATAACAGTACGCTGTGATTGACTGTATCAAATGCCTTTTTCAAATCTATAAATATGGCTCCTACCACCCCTCCTTTATCCAACATGCCTTTCAACTGTTCAACAAAATAACAAAGAGCTGTTTCTGTTGAGTGTTCTGATCTGAAACCGAACTGCATTGGATTCAGAGAATGGTGACCATAATTCAAATGGTCCATTAACTGCTTAGCCACCACTTTTTCAAGCACCTTAGCTATTATAGGAAGGATACTAATTGGCCTTATCCAAGGCTTCAGAGGAAAATAGAACATACACGCATCACCAAATTATCTATAAATCATGCTACTTATTCTCACTTAGTCTGCATTCAATCACACCTGATTTTGTCCTTGTCTGGATTCGTTCCGACCCTGCAGCGTTTCAAACCTGTGCTTTCCTTGGCTTCCCTGGACGCCCAGTTGAAACCGAATTCTTCCATGAAGTCAGGGTAGGTGCCTGAGTAGTGAGTCAAGGCATCCTGAACATAAAAATGTAGACTCTGTCTATACCATTCATATTCATCATGGCACAAAGTAATGGTTATATTGACTGTCTACAACAGGGCACTGTACCTTGTTGGCCATCAGCAAAGACTGAGACACTGTGCGGTTCCACTCTGTCTGGTGTCTGGCCACCAGGATGGCATAGCCTACATCTCTAGCATCCACTTGAAGGTCTGACCCTGGTACTTGCCCAACTGAACCGTGCACCACCTCAGAACGAGCACGATGTTACCAGGGTCTCTGTTCTCGGACACGACGCGGGCCCAAGCTTCAGCTTCCACCTCATCTGGCAACTTCCTATGGTAAAGAGGGGTCTCCATGTCCATCAGAAAACAGATTTGCATTTCCAAAATCAAAAGCGCCCGCAGGACGAATTACGCACGGGGCGGATGTACATTACTGGAGACAGCGATCAATCTAATTATAACGCATTCATTTCAGAACACAAGACACAGTGCTTTTCACAAGGATATTTAGTAGCCAGCTAGGGGGGTCCGGGGGCATGCGGAGAAAACCTTTGCACTTAAAAGCCCTATTTTGGTGGCCTCTAGTGCATTTTCAGTGCATTCTAGTGCCACTATTCGTTCATATATACTGATCTTAATTACTGCATTTTTACGTGAGTTTGCCTCCTTGATTGTTAACATGTACTAAATTAGTGTATTAGTGTAGTGAATTAGGCCTTTTTGCTTTTTAGCCCACAGTCTCTAAATAGTTTTTATTATTTAAAATCATGCTTATTCCAGACTGAAATACCTTAATTGTTTCATTTATTTATTGACTTCATAACTGTAAGGTTTTTGCCCCACATACACAAACTCTATTTTTTAAAAGGGAAATTATACATTTGGATGGCAAGGCATCTATACAAATTCAGCCCACCCAAAGCCATAATGGAAATACAATATATTGTAAAAAGAAAAATATCACAAAAAGCTATTTGGATTACAAAAAAAGAGCTATTGCTCTATTGAACCTGGAAGTGGGCATCAAATTTACATCCTTCAAAGTCCTGATTCTGCACCCTACAGCTACGAATCTCCCATCATTCTACTTAGCAGTACTTTACCGCCCACCTGGGCCCTATTCGCTCTTCTTAGAAGAGTTCTCCAATTTAATTTCGGACTTAGTGACCCGAGCTGATAATATTCTCATTATCGGTGATTTTAACATTCACCTGAATAATTCCACCGATCCTCTCAGTAAGGCCTTCCTAGATCTTATTGATACTTGCGGCCTCACTCAATTTGTTAATGAACCAACCCACCATGGTGGCAACACCCTTGACCTGGTTCTGACCCGTGGCATTCCTGTTTCTGCTTTAGTGGTCTCCTCTTATGTGCCCGCCCTATCTGATCACTATCTCATTAAATTTGAAATCGAATTGATCTTCCCACGGCAAAAATGTGAAGATACTTATATTAGCCGTCGTATTAATGCCACTACGGCCTCGTTACTATCTGAAAAACTGCCCAGCTTTCTCGCACCACTCTGGTCATGTTGGCTCACTCGACAATTTTGCCAACGAACTAAACGCTAGCCTTACCAACGCGCTTGACTCAATCGCCCCGTTAGTTACTAGAAAACACCACGCTAGGAAGTTTGCACAGTGGTTTACCCACGACACTCGTGCACTTAAACGAGCCTGTAGAAAACTAGAACGTAAATGGCAATTGACCAAACTCAAAGTCTTCCGGCTTGCCTGGAATGATAGCTTGCTAAATTATAAATGTGCACTCTCGTCAGCCAAAACTGCACACTTCTCTAGGTTAATCAGTGCAAATAAAAACAACCCAAAGTTTCTATTCGACACTGTTGCTAAGCTAACACGGAATCCCTCCCCCTCTGATAGCTTTCTGTTTTCTCCGAATGATTCCATGTCCTTTTTTAGTCAGAAAATTGCGCTGATTAGAGATGAGATCACCAGTACACTCTCTACTGGCGGTGCCGTCTCACCCCTGAAAAGTCCACTTGGTGTTTCCCGGGCTGAATGTCTTTTCTCACAGTTTGATTTAGTTTCCTTAGACTCTCTTGTCGGAGGAAGAAGTTCAAGTCTCAGGCCAGTGATGATGACCGGACCCCCACGCCAACACTTAATACTTTTCACGATTCTGTAGATGCTGTAGTTACTGGAGTCTCAAACAGGTTCAAAGAAGTCACTGGAGATGATCAGAGTTCGTTGCAATAGAGCTTTATTCTTCAACAGAGACAAAACCCGAGTTGGTCCCGGAACCAGACTGACGTACAACTGTCTGTGCATGATCTTATAAACCCTAAAAACTGGGTGGAGAATACTGATTTCTACGCCCATTTTTCATTAATTTTAGCTTTGTCAGCAAGAAAATAATGGTGTCCGAACGCCAAATTTGGTCCTATGGGGGGGTCTTTGTGGGCATGTAGGCGGTCTCGTTTTCCCGTTTTACACCATTACGTAACCGTTAACTGGGAATCTTAGGGACTTTCCATTTCACCATTACGTTATGGCCACCTGGACTTCTCTTGTCTGCGCATGCCCCACCTGGGTTTTTTAAGGCCTCTGCCGCCTGACCTTGGACACCCTTAGTGCAAAAGGGCCTCAGACTGTATTTTTTTTAACTTTATGATTACTGTAGGGAAACTGTTAGACTAGGTTTTTGAAGCTTTATTGAAACTTTATGATTACTTTATGATCTTTTAGGTTACATGCTTAATCAAACATATTCTATATTTATGTAGATTTATCATAACACACACACACTCTGGATTATATTGCTTAGTACAAAGTATATTATTCACAACATTTCCCCCCTTTGGGACTTACTAAAGTCCCACTACAATGCTGCTCATCAGGTTCAAACATGTTTCTTTAACGTGCACAGAATACACATACCGAACATGGCTCCTGGGAATCCAACACAAAGAGACAAATTCAGGAAACCAAATTACTGAATCAAAAGCTTAAGCTCATACTCATCACAACATAAATTGTCGTAACCAATCAAAAATAGTGTATAGATTATATTATCACTCTGTGAGATTATATTAACAAACAATTTTCCAGTGTAAGCCACTCCAGTGTAGACTACTTGATTTGTGCGGATATTATAATCAGCAATTTTGTTCAAACAGTATAATGTCAAACAATTTATCATCAATCTTATTGCACATCTATATGAAGTATAGGTGTTTAGAAACCTGTACTTCTAAAAATAAGTTGTCATGTAGTCGTCGTCCGTCATCTTCATCAGTCGTCTTCAACCCAGACACTTTGCGTGTCGTAGAGAGTCACTAACATGAGAGGATACTAGAACCTCGTCGTTCATGTTAGTATGGGTATCTTCCAAGTCAGTTTCAGTCCATATGTGAGTTGGCATCTAGGTTCGATCAGAATCCGACGCACCGACGTCCAGGGTCAATACATCAGACTCTGACCAAACCACGACACCAATGTGGTGTAGGGGCAAGGTGTTTACCAACACATTTCCCTGTTGGTACCACTGGCTCCCGAGTTGGTGTGGTTGATTCACGGCTGGGAATGCCCTGTAAGGCCCTCCAGGAAAAAACCCTACGGCTGGTTGCATCTGGGCTGGCCCCAAAGGGGTCATTGGAAATGTGTTGGTAAACGCACCAGGACAAGGGGAGCCAGAATGGGAGACGCAACAGCCGACGACATCAGGCCAAGGAAAACCACACCAGAGTCCCTCCATAGATGTGCAGGATACAACCGACGAAGAAACAACTACGGGACACAGCCCATCACCACCTCCCCAGGCGTCCCCGATACTACGCAAGTCACCACAAGGAGAAATGTCAAACCCTAACCAGAAACCATCGACTCCAACAGGGCAGCCACAGACTCATATCCTGGGCCTTCTGCCATGATTTATCTATCAAAATAATAAAAGGTGTTAGTTCATTCACTCTAGGCAACCTTTGGCATAATTCATAAAAATTGGAGCGGTGTCACCCCAGCAGTATAACTGAAGTCTGTCTGTATATAGACTGTAATTATATTTACATCTGTCTGAAATTCTCCAAGATGGCGCGGCCGTGTCTAGACGCCGTCGTGGTAGCTCCGCGGAGATTGTGCGTTTTTTTAGTTTTTGTGGTTGTTTTTAATATCTTTTTTTGCTCAAACACATCGGCACTAACATCCTACGAACGCAGCACACTTTTGGACATAAACTTTTGCGCAAAACAAAGGTTTTTGTCCACTTTTCCCATCGACCCAGCGTGGCCGGCAGAGATAGTACGAGCGAGCCACAACAACAACAGTGGAGACTCACCTACGGGGAGACGAAGGAGGAAACATCGGGGAAAACGGAGGGGAATTCGGAACAGACTGAGAGTTCAAGCCCACCGTCCACCTCTGCCCAGCATCCTTCTTGCTAACGTCCAGTCTCTGGATAATAAGTTGGATGATGTTAGGGCGAGGATTAGATTCCAACGGGACATGAGGGATTGTAACGTCTTTTGTCTGACGGAAACATGGCTGACCCCGCTGGTGCCGGATCGAGCCATATGCCCAACCGAGTCCTTCTCTGTTTTCCGTGCGGATAGAACGGAAGAGTCTGGCAAATCTAAGGGTGGAGGGGTTTGCTTCATGACCAACAACAAGTGGTGCAACCCCAAGGACATTAAGACTCTTTCTCGTTCCTGCTCGTCGAACCTGGAACATCTGACTATCTCATGCCGTCCATTCTACCTTCCCCGGGAGTTCAGCTCGGTCATCACCACAGCCGTCTACATACCACCACAAGCGGACACCGACGTAGCACTATCGGACCTACATGATGTGTTATGTCGGCATCAGAACAAGCATCCCGACGCGGCTATGGTGGTGGCTGGGGACTTTAATAGGGCGAACCTAAAAAAAGTCATGCCGAACTTTCATCAGCACATTACGTGTGCTACCAGAGGGGAAAGAACGTTGGACCACTGCTACACGCCGTTCAAGAGAGGCTACAAGGCTGTCTCTCTCCCTCCGTTCGGCAAATCAGACCATGCCGCCATTTTCCTGCTACCGGAGTATAAACAAAGGATAGCACGGGAAGCGGTAGTGACGAGGGACGTAAAGCGGTGGTCTGACCAATCAGAGGCTGAGCTACAGGACGCTCTGCGTGACGTCGACTGGGACATGTTCCAATCCAGTTCCAGGGACGTCAGCGAGTTTACGGAAGTAGTAACGAGCTTCATAGCAATGCTAGTGGACAACATCGTCCCAACGGTGAAAGTTAGGTCCTTTCCTAACCAAAAACCGTGGGTTGATAAATCCATCCGCGACGCTTTGAACGCCCGCACTGCTGCCTATAACTCCGGTCTTGTATCCGGCAACATGGACGAGCACAAGGCAGCGTCCTATGGACTGAGAAGGGCGGTGAAGGAGGCCAAGAGGAGGTATAGGGACAGAGTGGAGTCGCAGATGGAGCAGCGCGACACCAGACGCCTATGGCAGGGGCTACGGACTATAACGGACTACCAGGGCAGACCCCCCGCAATTGTGAGTGCCGACGCATCCCTAGCGGAGGACCTGAACTCATTCTATGCACGGTTTGAGGCTAGCAACAGCAGCGCTAGCTCGCCGGCTAACAACATCACCGTTAGCGCAACCGGAGTGAGTTCTACCGCTGGGGATGAACACACACTCTCTGTGACCGAGCACAGTGTGAGGAGGGCTCTGACGAGGGTGAACACCAGGAAAGCTGCTGGTCCAGATGGCATATCTGGACGAGTACTGAAGACCTGTGCTAATCAGCTAGCTCCAGTGTTCACCACTATATTCAACATCTCCCTGGCTGAGTCTGTGGTCCCCGCCTGCTTCAAGAGATCCACTATTGTCCCTGTGCCCAAGAATGCTTCTCCAGCATGCTTGAATGACTACCGACCGGTGGCCCTCACCTCGGTGGTCATGAAATGCTTCGAGAGGCTGATTAAGGACTACATCTGCGCCTTCCTCCCTTGCTCCATGGACCCGCTGCAGTTTGCTTATCGTCCCAACAGATCCACGGATGATGCTGTCTCCCAGGTACTGCACACCACACTCTCTCATCTGGACAGCCGGAAGGGGGGCTATGTGAGACTGCTGTTCATTGACTATAGTTCAGCTTTCAATACCATAGTCCCCACCAGACTGGCTGGCAAGTTGATTGAGCTGGGACTGAACACCCCCCTGTGTGCCTGGATCCTGGACTTCCTGACCGCCAGGCCCCAGGTGGTCAGGGTGGGTAGACACACCTCCAACCCCCTCACCCTGAACACAGGATCCCCCCAGGGTTGCGTCCTCAGCCCCCTACTGTACTCCCTGTACACACATGACTGTGTGGCCAGGTTCAGCTCCAACACCATCATTAAGTTTGCGGATGACACAGTGGTGGTGGGCCTGATCTCCAACAACGACGAGAAGGCCTACCTGGAGGAAGTTGCTGATCTGTCACTCTGGTGCCAGGACAACAGCCTCCTCCTGAATGTCACCAAAACTAAGGAGCTGATTGTGGACTTTAGGAGGACACAACAACAGAGGACGTACTCACCACTGGGGATTAATGGGAATACTGTGGAGAGGGTGAGCAGGTATAAATACCTGGGAGTCAACATCACCGAAGATCTGACATGGTCCACACACACTGACACTCTGGTGAGAAAGGCGAGGCAGCGCCTTTACCACCTCAGGCAACTGAGGAAATTCAAAGTCTCCCGGAGGATCCTTCAGTCCTTCTACTCTGGAGCTGTGGAGAGTATCCTGACAGGAAGCATCACTGCCTGGTTTGGCAACAGCTCCGCTCAGGACAGGAAGGCTCTGCAGAGAGTAGTGCGTTCGGCTGAGCGCACTATTGGAACTACACTCCCCACCCTGCAGGACTTGTACACCAGGAGGTGCAGAACCAGAGCCTGCAGGATCATGAAGGATCCTCACCACCCCAACAACGGACTGTTTCAGCTGCTGCGGTCAGGCAAGCGCCTCCGTAGTCACGCTGCAAAAACAGAGAGATTGAGACGGAGTTTCTTTCCTCAGGCCATCAGGACTGTGAACTCCGACCTCACCAGGGCCCCCACCAAGACACACACACTGCCCCTCTTATGCACACACACACTTAGGTAAAGACTACACATAATTTATAATTTATATTACACATACAATTTTCCCTTTTTTTACTATATTTTTTTATAAAGTGCTCTTATTGTAAATATTGTGTTGTTTTTTTTATATAGAGCTCTTAAATATTGTAAATATTGTGTTGGTCTATTGTAAATAGTGTGAACCTGTTATTTTGCACATTTCTGCTGAGCATTGCCACTTTGCATTTCACTACACACCTCGTGTGTGTATGTGACAATTAAACTCCTTGAATCTTGAATCTTGAATTCGTCCTACACCTTTCTTCCCATGTCTCACTAGAGAGACATGGGTGCTAAATAACATATCATGTCCTAGTTTTAGGGTGACTACTTCTATTCTAGTTTTTGTGAACAGGGGCATGCAAAGTTGTCTCGGCGCCAATTGTACCAAATCATAAGTATAGAGTATTGAGACAACACTATGCTCCAATCGTAGGCCCTGTCCCAATGTATATGTCTCTGTTTTCCAGCGGCTACTGTACATTCTTTTCATGCGAATGATAGGTGGTGTTAGCAGTGGATACCCCTCAGACTGCACTGAATGTAATGAATATTGTCGGAAAGTTTTAGAAGCATGCAGCTGAATAGGACCATATGGCAGGAGATCTAACACGGGTTGAAGTTCTTTGTTAAACCGTTTATCAGCTGTTTCTTTATGTTTTCGTCGTTCTTTCTTTTTTGTTCTTTGTTGTTTGATTTCG
>JAXDDX010001007.1:0-14070 GCA_034670405.1 Hoplostethus atlanticus | reverse complement strand
TATTGACTTAATTGATTTTAATATAACACCAAGTTTCTCTCTTTTTTGGTACACACATCCCAACTTTGGGTTAATTTCTTTTTCAACAGTCTTTTCTTTTCTGGCTCTGCAGAGATATACCCCTTCCTCTTTTACTCTCGGCCTGGCTCCTTCAACCAATAATGCTTATGAATCACTTTAGTTTCTTTGTTTAATGATTTTTTAATTTCCCTTTTTTCTAGCTGCAGGCTCTGAAAAACTCTTGGGCCTAATATTATTCCTCCCTTTCTAGCTTCGACCATTTTTTTAGCTTTAGTTTTTCTGATTACACAATAGCATTCCTTAGTTTTAACTGGCTCTTAAACTTGCCCCCCTCTGCGGTTTAGATAAGTTTACCATCTTTGGTTTTTCTAGGGTGTCTGACCTTTCTTTTTAACATTGATCTTCAATTACTTGACCAACACACAAAACAACACCCACACGTTATGGGTACCGTGGGTGTCATGATGGATCCTGAACACCACTGAAAAGATGCTCTGATTATTGGATGTGATGTTTCGAGAGACAAAACTAAATCAACAGATTTGAAGGACGGGGGGTCCTTCCAGAAAGGGGGTTTAGTGAAAACTCGGGTTTTTTAACCCCCTAGTGAGGAAACTCTGGTTTTTCCGTTCCAGAAAAAAAGGTAACTCAAACTCGATTCAGTTACCTGGAAAAATGACTCTGTAAACCCTAACCTGCTGGCTGGCGGTTTTCTTTAAAAAACCCGATTCTCCCTGTCCCTCCCTCTGCTGAACCTGAAGCAGCTGCCCGGACATGGCTGTCCTTTCCTCGGAACCCATCGATTTCAAGGGGAAGAAATTTGGGCATAGCCTCACGTCGGAAAATTTTTGAGACCCCGTTTAGATGTTCTATGTCCGGGAGGAAGGCTGTCAGAGATATAAATCCCGTTTACACTTCACGATTAAGCTACCACCACCCCGAGCAGTCAAAAAAAAAACCCTTTCTTTTGGTCTTCTTTATTCCTACAAAACAAAAGAAACAGTTAGTTTTTTTTAAAATTGTTCCAACAACACTTTTTCACCTTGACCATCCCCCACCTCTAACTTTTTTTTCCGTAATTAAATTTCTAGATCTGCCTTTCTAATTTGGGCCCCCCCAAGAAAAACCATTTAAGTTGTTTTTATTTTTTCTTTTCACTGCTCCCAATGGATTGCCCCTAAATAAAAAATTTTTTTTTCCAATCCCATTCCACCACTTTCTCACATGAGGTAATATTATGAAAAGTGGGTTAAATGTAAATGAATACACTACTGATCAAACTACGCTTGACTGGGCACGATTCTCTCCCACCCCAATTCCCTCTCCTTTCGACCCTTCGCTTGCGGTTGCCATGGTGAATCGTAGTATGGGGCCCTCCATTGTGATGGCTTTTTTTGTCTCGGGGGGCACGCGCTTACTCAGGGTGAACTTACCGAGAGTTATTGAACTAACTCAATCGCCGTTCTGGAACCAAAAACCCCAATTTTCCCTATCTAGGGTTTTTACCAACTCAACTCAGGGTTAGACTCAAGTTTGTTGCCCCTGCTTTTTGGGAAGGGCCCCCAGCCCAAATTTCTTCTCTGACTTCTTCTTCTGCTCAGTAATCAGTAATAACAAATCACTGAGTTCAATTTTCCCTTTTCTCAGTAGAGTGGGTCCATTTTTGAATTCATAAGGGAGACCCATAGACCGGGTCCTCTTCAGGGACACACAGCTGGGTAAGGGAGTCGGTTTTCCCTGGTGGAATCAAAACCCAGGATTGATAACACATGGTAGAAAAAAAACAAAAAAAATGAAAAACATTCCCCCCCCCCCCCCCCCCCCCCCCCAAAAAATGTACATTTTTTTTAATGCTACTCATGTTTTGTAGATAACTGCTGTTCTTATAAAATAATAACGGGGTTTAAATTTTTCCCCTTGATCAGTAGTGGTTTCCCAAATCTTTAAGTTATAAGGGTTCCTCCATAGACCGGTCACTTTCATGGACCACAGCGGGGGGTCAGGGGAGTCCTGGCCCGGGGCTTTGTACAAAACAGTTTGATGGGTGTTTTTAGAAAAAAGATGAAAAGCTGAAAAACAATTTGTTTTTTTCTGAAAAACACAAGAAAAATAAAGGGAAAATATTCAAAATGTTAATACTTAATGCTAAAAAACATACCTTTTGACAATACAGGTTCTTAAATTAAATGGCTCCATAGGCCGGGCCTCTTCCTGGCACACACTGGGTAACAAGGGGGTCTGGCTCTCCGGGGGGCGGGGTTCAAAACCACAGACAGCCCTTTTTACTCGGGAAGTGACGGTGTCATGATACTGCTGACCCTTTTGAGAGGAAACAGTCATGGACAGTCAAGATCCTCACTTACTCTGAGCTTTGGTCTGGCTGTCATTTCCCCAGACAGAGGGGTTTTAAGGTAGGGCCCCCCTCCTCTCTCTCCTCTGACAGATTCATAGAAAGGGGGGCCAGCTGGACAGAAACACCCCAACATGCGTTAGTGGACTCATTCATCACAACGGGTTTCATTACAGGAAAATTTTACTTGTAGGGGTTTCTCACCCGGGGTCGTAAAATGACAAATTACATTGTTTTGTGTTTTTTTTAACAAATACTACCAATCTAGGACCCCCTGCTCTTTATATCAAAAGACGCCCCAGGTATAGTATGACATAAAAGGTTATAGCAGTTGTGGATTCTCAGTATTAGGAGGCAAATTTTGTATACTTTATTATATATCACCAAAACCCTTTGTTGGTACCCTGCTCTTTAAAGGGCAAACAGCCTGCTCCCCAAACAGCCAATCGTGTGGCTCAACTCAATATATAAGCTTCCCAGACATGGTGGAGGGGTTTAGTTTTTGTTCGCCCCAAACAGAATTTATTTTAAAACAGTATTTTTGAAAACTTTTCCTATACAATATACATTATAGCATACGTACCGGGTAGATGTTCACACACTTGACATTTGTTTTTTTTAGGTTTTTTTTACCTGGTGAAGTCACATCCAGATAAAGTCAACCCAGATCAAGTCACAAGACTTTCTACCTTCATTGCAGAGAGACATTGACAATGCGCTTATTCCCTTCTCAATGTGTCCACTAGAGGGGGCTTTTTAACCCACATCATCTACACTGAACTAAAGCGCAGCCCCAGCACAAAAGATGGTGTTTGGGGGTGGAAAATTTCATCACAGTACGTTTCCCTACTCAAAGAAAATTGAGTTTTAAAAATGTATTTTATTCTTTTTTGGGTCACATTGGGGTCAAAATAGTAAAAAGCCTGATAGTGGTTTCCCAAAACTGTGGTGAAAGACTCTTTTGGGGAGGACCGAAAATTCGGGAGGTCTTAGGATGTTTGGGGGTTTACAGAAATGAAGGATAGAGGAAAGAACGGCCCCCCTCTGGACCTGACGCCTCAAGGCACATAGAGCAGAAAATCAGCCTGTAAACGGGGCACACTCCCTCGTTCAAAAACCTAAACCTTGCATTAAATTCCTTTTTTCTGTCGTTTCTTGTCTCGCCAACATAGCAGTGCACACTAAACATTGGCACCCCCTTGACCTAATAAACACCTCATAATCTCAGTATAAAACTCCAAAACCCAATATCCAGTATCAAAAAACCAATACCCAGATCAAATAAAAACCAATGTCTATATCAAACTTTAAACCAATATCCTATTCCCCATTCCAAAGTCTTGCGGAGAAACGCATCAGATGTATTTTTCTGAGCGTCTATCAAACGGGAAATTGTCATCTACAGACAGACCCTCCTGTCCTAAAAAAACCATGTTTAAAAAAACCGTTACAACAGATGAAATTTCGACTCAAAACTGATTTTCACAAAGTGTTACAGAAAAGTTTTGTGATGTTTTGAACCTGAACATTTCCTCACATCCCTTCACCCTCCCGAAATGGGGCTGATTCTGTCTTATTGTCTCGTTACAGTCAATCAATCAAAATAAATAAAAGGAAGCATCAATGGGTCAAGAACAAACATTATCAATGTAATTAAAGTTTTGGCTAAATACCTTTTCATTTGAAAAAATAACCTGCTCCCAACGCGAGAAGTAAAAGTAGACTGGAGAGAAGAGAGAGAGAGAAGAGAGAGGAGAGGGGTTTAAAACATTAGACTCTAATTTGAGATATTTCTGTCTCTTTTTTTCTGCATGAGACATTTTTTGGGACGTACATGAAAAATGAAATCAAAGAAAAAAGCCCTTGTCACCGAGCCTTTTATCAAAGCAAGGTTTGGGAAAACCAGGTTTAAAGTTTTTTAGACTTTTATTATGTTTTGGGGTCAATTACCGATACACAAAGGATAGGTTGTTTCTGACTAAGGAAAACTCGAGACTCAAATAAGAAAATAAACCAATCACGAGCGTTCCACTTACTGAATTTTTCCCCATATGTCAGTCACTCCACCATCTCTTGTTTCTTGACCGGGTCCCTTGAACAGGAGCTTATATAAATCTCAGTGGGACTACCTTTTTAAATAAAGTTATATCCATAATAAATACACCAGTGAAATGTGACAGACGTTGTTATTCTCTTAGTCAGTCCAGTTTCTGCAGCCTTTCACATCCTCTAATTTCAGATCAAGGCCCCTAAACCAGTCTAAACCTCAGTGTCGCAGGCGCTTTCACATCCTCAAAATTTCCCCGTTCAAGGTCTAAACCAGTCTAAACCAGTACAAAAAACCACAGATAGGTGGGGGAGTTTTATTATTTTATTTTATTATGCTTTATAAAAAGGGTAAAAATTACCAGAGAGGAGAGAGGAAAAATAAAAACCCCCCCGGAAAAGAAACCTTCGTCTCTAATCATAATAAAAAACAACTAATTTTATTATGGCTAAGTGGTATTATTAGTATTTTAAAACAACCGACTGTCCTGTAGTAGAGGGTTCTTCTAGTAGAAAACTAAAACTAATGCAATAAATCCTGTGTTCACTGACTTTTAGGGTCTAAATCACGGTCCCAACCTTTTTTGGCCACGGACCGGTTTCATGTAAAAAATTTTTTCAGGACCGGCCTTCAAGGTGGGGGGATAAATATACAAAAATAAATGATAAAACCGGGCAAAAAACAAATATAAAGTGCAAAAAAAATACAACTCACCATTACGCTAATTAGTGGGAGCCCTGACTGTTTCTCTGCAACGAGCTCGTATCTAACGACGTGAAGTTGGTTTCGGTTTCGCATTTTCGGTTGGGAGTTAAGGGAAATTTAAGCTTTTTTTGCGAGCGGACCCTCCGTTTTTTGCACCTTTACAAAAACCACTGTACATAGACTTGTCAAACCTGGACTAGATTACCCCAGAGAGCAAAAAGATTCCTTAAACATAGTTTTAGATTTGGAAACCTTTATTCTATTTTTGAAAATGCAAAACAGGGACTTTCGCTGCTTCTTTCACATCTAACCACATTGGACCGGGCCCAGACCCAAAACTACTATACCTAGACCTTCAAATCGGACTAGACCTACCCAGAAAGCCAGAGACTCTTTAAGACACTTTTTCAGTTTTTGTAAAACCCTTTATTCCTTTTGTGAAAATGAAAAAAAAATAGCAATGTTTAGGGTATAAATTGAATTGACCTGGCACATTCGTGTATAAGTCCACATTTCCATTTCTTTTTTCTATTGCCATGAGGATCGCATCTTTCTCACTTCAAAACAAAAGTAGAAAAGTTTTTTCCCTTTTTGAAAAACAATCAAAACATTTCATAGATTGGTCAATTATTTAATGTATTTTTTTCAAATAATTTTAAAGGTTAATATTATTGAAAAAAAACAATCGTTTATGAATATATTATATATAAATAGGTGAAAGTGTGTGGTGGTGTGTTGTAATATGTGCATTTGTAGCTTTGTAAAGGCTCAGATTTTAACAGACTCACGACTCAAAAAGCGGAGCTTTTAAAAACAGGTTTTCTTTGCCAGCAGGCAAAACCCCACAGGCCCCAACGGGAAAAAGAAAAAAACACATATTTTCAAAATCAAATTGCAGGCAACAACTGTTGGGGCGGAAAGAAAGCAGGGCTGAAATGATGGAAATGTTAGTGAAAAACAAGATGAATTAAATGATTTCTAAATCAAATGTTGATAATTGTTACAAAGTATTGCGACAGTTTTCCCAAAAAAACTCTTCAATATAGATCAAAAGAACAAGCTACTAATGGCTGAATTAGGGAAATTCTAACACGGGCCCGGTAAAGGGTTTTGGGAAAAAATGGGGAAACTTACAATTGCAGAACTGACAGGGGTTTGACCGGGGCCCAGTTAGAGGAAAGGGAAGAAATGATTTTTTTTTTGAAAGAAGAATTTGAAGAGTACATTAACAAAATTGCCCAATCTATGAAGTGTTTTGATTGTTTTTCAAGGTAAAAATAACTTTTCACTTTTGTTTTGAAGTGAGAAAGATGCGACCCTCATGGCATAGAAAAATGAAATGGAAAAATGTGGGGCTTTTAAAATAATGTTTCCCCGTTTAATTCAATTTAATCCCTCAACATTGCTATTTTTTTTTCTTTTCACAAAAGGAAAAGGTTTTACAAAACTAAAAATGTGCTTAAAGAGTCTCTGGTTCTCTGGGGTGTCTATCCAGATTTTTACAGGGCTAGGGATAGTGGTTTTGGATTGGACCGCCAATGTGGCACATGTGAAAAAAAACATGAAAAGTTTCCCCCCTTTTTTTATTTTCACAAAAGAAAAAGGTTTTCAAAATATAAAACTGTTTTTTAAGGAACTTTTAAACCCCTCTGGGAAATCTTCCAGATTTGACAGGTCTAGGTATTTTTGGTTTTGGGGGACCGGTCCAAAAGTGGGTTTAAAGTGAAAAAAAAACCGAAACGTCCCCGTTTTGCATTTTTACAAAAAAATAAAGGGTTTCACAAATCTAAAACTTGTTTTAAGGAATCTTTACCTCTTGGATAGTCTAATCCCGTTTGACGGCTAGGGATAGTATTTTGGTTGGGCCCGGTCCAAAGTGGTCAATGTGAAAAAACAGCAAAATGTCCCTTTTTTGCTTTTCCAAAATAAATAAAGGTTTTACAAATCAAACTAGTTTTTAAGGAACTTTAACCCTCTGGGGAAATCTCCAGTTTTTACAAGTTAGGTATAGTAGTTTTGGATGTGGGGGCCTGGTCCAATGGGGTCTAATTGAAAAAAGCAGCGAAATGTCCCCCCGTTTTTTTTCATTTTTACTAATAAAATAAAGGTTTACAAATCTGAAACGGGGTTTTTTTAAAACTTTTGCTCTCTGGAAAAGTTTGTCCAGAAATTTTACAAGTCTAGGGATAGTGTTTTTGGATCTGGCTGGGCCCAAAGTGGTCAGATGTGAAAAAAAAAAGGGGGAAACGTCCTGTTTTGCATTTTCACAAATAAATAAGGGTTTCACAAAACTGAAACTGGTTTTAAGGAATCCTTTGCCTCTCTAGGGTAGTCTAGTCCCGGTTTTACAGTCTAGGTATAGTAGTTTTTTGGGTCGGGACCGGTCCAATGTGTTAGAGTGAAAAAAACAGCGAAAAAGTCCCTGTTTTGCATTTTCACAAATAGAATAAAGGTTTCACAAATCTAACTGGTTTTAGTTTTCCCAATTAATAAAAAAATCTTAAACAACAAAAACTGTTTTCAGTGTGTGCAGAATAGATCGTAATTATTACATTGGCCTTTTTCACGATCTAATAGGGTCCTTGATCCGGCAGGTACCGAAATGTCTCCTCGTTCTTCAGACGGAACCCTCGACATCTCGGAAAACTGCTCTCTCGGTTCGCGAGATGTCCCGATTGATCCGAGAATCCCCCATATTATCTGCTCTCTCGTCACTGCTCTCTCGTCTTCGCGAGCCGCTCAGTCCTTTTATCTGTCCCTCTTCCCATGAAAAGAGGGGAACTCTTTCCCCTTACCCCCGGATCAAGAGCCATATTGGTTTTTGAAAAAAGGCCAATTAAAAAATGTAGTGATCTTTTCATTCTATATACTTTTACAAACAGTTTTTGAATGTTTAAGAGTTTTTTAATAAAATTAACTTCCATCCCCCTTCTTCCACCCCCCCTTTTTCTATGATAAATGGGTTCAATAATTTGCACCTCATCCGTAATGCTTCTGCCCTGATCAACACAGCTATTCCCTCCTTTTTCTTCCCTCGTCCTTCCCCCCACTGATCCCCCCTCTCTCCCTCCCTCCCTCCCCCTCTCTCCCCCCCTATGTGTGTTAGATATGGGGTCACTGATTTTTTAGACACCTCCAGTAGATGGTTCTGGCCCTGGTGAACAGGCACAGATGACCCGCCCCACGACACTGATCCCCCTTTGGAGTGCTGGGGGGGCTTCCCGGTACCGACCCGGACACACACACACACACACACACACACACACACACACACACCACACACACACACAAGCCAAAAGCTATTCAAAGTTGCTTGAAATTTCTTCAATATTTAAAACACACCATAAAAAACAACACACACACACACACACAACACACCATGATCCTGCGGTGGAGGCGACGGGACCACGAACACAGAACACAGCGGCTCCTCCTCCTGGGGTCCCCCACCAAAATTAAGAGCTGGACATTAAAACCGGAAGTGAGTTAAAAAGAGGCAAGGTCAAGGGGTCATAAACACAACGAAACAGGAATTGAAAAACGTCAACACACACACCACACCACACCACACACACTTGGTAAATTACACTTTGCGGCAGTGGGGGGCATCTTTCCAGGTTTTGGGGCTGAAAACTTGTCCCCTGGAAGAAAGTATCACAACATTCACAGGGTGTGTGTGTGGGGTTTTTGGGGGGTCCCACCAGGAATGTGTTTCCCGCGGTCCCAGAGCCCCCGATCCCAACAGGGTGGGGTTGCGGTTCAGGGCTTCCCTCCCATTGGACGGGCCCAGGTTTATGATGCTTACTGCAACGGACAAAACGCTTTAATGAAGTCGGACCTAACCTCGGGAAATGTTTACTTTGTGCAGTTGGGGGTTCAATCTTAAAAGTTTTGGTGAATTACCCGGGGGTGTTCTGGTGGTGTGTGAGTAGAGGACATGTTATTGATTTATTGACTTAACCTTTATTTAACTACACAGGGCAGTTCAGAACTATTCTCTTCTCCGTGATCATTACCGCCATGCCCCCCTGCCTTGGTAACGTGTTCATGTGTGTTCCCTTTAAAACTTTCCTCCAGACGGAGGAAACCAGGGAACGCAACCCCTTCCAACAGGGGCCCCCGACTTGACGCAGAGCCATTTCTTTGCTTTGATTGGAAGACTTACGGGGCCAGCAGGGACAACCTTTGAGACCGGGGAAGCGAGGCGTTTTAAATGTTATCGCTGAAATGTGACTGGTGAAGAGCAAAAACTGTGATTGAAAAAAAGTTGAGACGTTGTCAAGGGCAACCACACACCAACACACCACACCTTTTTTCACCGTAGGTCTTGGGGCAGGCGATCCCTGGGATTGACCTTGAGACAGAGATAGTTACAGGGACAGCGAGAGAGAGAAGAGAGAGAGGAGAGAGAGAGAGAAGAGGAAGGAGAAGAGAGAGAGGGGAAAATTTTAACCCCTTCCCTTTATTGGCATATCAAGTATTCCAAAAAACGGAAACAATCAAAGCATCACAAAAAAGCAGATAAAAAAAAAAAGGTAAAAAGAACATATCTGATTGCTTTTGAAATCCCCAAAACCAAAACCAAAAAGACAAAGGCCGTGACCCTGCCCATGTACATAGAACCCCTCCTGACCCCAAGCCTCAACAAAATCATCTAACCCTGATTCATTTTGGGAAATTGAAAAAACCACTCTAGCAGCTGCCACAAGTCCCCTTCCATCACTTAGGGAAAAATGAGGCCCCCCCTTTTTTTGTTCCCCTGGTTAGCCAGATGCTTTTTCTGTCTGACCTAAAAGAAATTAGCAAACACTACGGTGTGCAGCATGTATTTAGGGGCCAAAGAAAAGTGACGTCATCCAGGGTTTTCCCCAAAACCACTAAACCTCTCTCAACACCTCAAACACCAGTGAGCCTTGGACACCTCAACCCCCAGATGCTCTAATTTTCTTCAGCCTAACAAAAGACAGCACTCTCTACTGTAGTCGTTGAGCCACATGTCTTTTTTAGCCACAGCCCCATGGACAATCCCTCACTGAGATCCCAGTGTGTTTCCTATAGGAGGTTTTACAGGGTCCACTACCCCCCCGGGGAAGAACCTGGGGCAAACACACCCGACCACCTCGACTCCTCAGCCCCCCAAAGATGGTCGAATGACCTTCACACTAGTGTGTACAAGTTTTTTTTGATGTTTCCCCCGAAGTCCCTAGTTGTGGGGTCTTGAATAGAGAGTGCCCCACCTCATCTTGCTGCTCCTCCATCAGCAGAGATGGCCAGAGAAGGGAAGACCCGCTGACCATCCAGGACAGCCCCCCCTCCCCTTGCCCTCCTGAAGGAGCCGGGAATGAAGACACCACCTCGTCTATCGTTCTGCAGAAAACGAGTTGATTTAATCCCCGGTCTTCACCAGTCTTATGCGTTTTCCAAGCCTACCCAAACCCCAGGGTTTGGCCACTTGGTAAATCCATTTTAATAAATGTTTTTCTGTACAGACACAGAATTAGTAGCCCCGCTGGTTGAGGGGATTGTGGAACAATGGTTTTTCCCCCTCCACCTTGGCCTAAACGAGCAGTATCCCTTTTTAAACCTCAGGACTGTATCCACGCCCGTAAACTAATGGGAAAAAGGAGGGTTCTGGACAGGGTCAACCCCTTCCAACTTCAAGAAAAGTGTTTGTCATAACCTAGGTTTTACTCGTTAAGGCAAAACTGTGCACCTTTTAGACTTTGCCCCTCTTTGTAGAGAAGCCGTTGTGCTGTCGTAGGGGGGAAACGGGGAATACACTGCGAAGGTTTAATCAGGCCATGTCCACCTTCAGCTACTGGGAAGACAGAACGCCGGCCCGGTCCAGTGCTGTCCCTCCAGAAAAGTCACCAACCTCTTTTGGATTTTTTTGACCACCGATCCGGGGGGTTCCAACCGGGAAACGATGCCCCCAGATGGGGGCAAACGGTTATTTGCAACCAGGACTCCCCCCTATAGGAAAACTGGGGGAGGACCCCTCCTCGAGACAATTGGCACTCACCCTTCTTCCACTATTCCCTCCCATTTTTCTTTTCATGCTCCCATTTCCTAAAAAAATTTCCTAAACACTTTATACCTACCTGACTCCATCTACCCCTCCTGGTAGCTAGGTGGGTCTTTCCCCTGTCATTGCCCTAAGAGTATCTGTTATGCCCGGGCCCAGGAATTACCTGACAAAACATAAAAGACTCCCCTTTTCCCCATCCCAAGGGATGACCAGTGCCACAGCAAAAGCAGTCCAAACAATATGGTTTATTCTTTACCGAATGGTAGCATAGGGTCAGGGTAGGGAGGCCAACACAATAAACAATCTATAATACAAAAACTTAATTACCATCGCAAAAAAAAAGAAAACAAAATACGGGGTCTTACCTACCTATTTTTTGATAAAATAGAATAAATACAAAGAAAAAAGGCTTCTTACCCTTTGCGCTACCCGGAGGGGTTTAATGAAAATACAAATACAAAACTTTCAAACAAACTAAAATGAACAGAATCCAAAAACTAACTTCACCTACTACACAATCCCCCAAACACAACCCGACGGCTGGTTGGGGTTGGGGAAGAGAGAGAGAGAAGAGAAGAAGGGGAAAAGAAGAAGGGAGAGAAGGAGAGGGGAGGAGGAAAAAGGGGAGGGAGTAGGAGGAGGGAAGGAAGATTTTTCAGGGCCCAAAAATGGCATGGCAGGTGTTCTTTTAAAGGGCCCCCTCCCGGCCAATCACCAGCCGCCCCTAAAACTCAAAAATCAACAAAACAACAGCACCGCCCTCAGGCAGGGGGGGAAAACGCACAACAAAGGGTACAATCAACTTTCATAACAACATATGACTCAGGGGGCAAACACCCCCCAAACCCAAGATCAAAATTTTTTTTCCACCCAAGAAATGTTTGATTTATTCAAAATCCTTCCAATGTTTTTGAGAATAACACACAGGTTTATCAAAACCAGACCACCCTCCTGCAAAACAGCGCCTGCACCAGAGCATGGCATCGACCCCCATTTTAAAGGGACGCGCAAGTCAATCAGCTAGTACAGAGCCTGCAAAGAAGACCTTGGGGAGCGTTCTTTATCTAGGCCAAACACAAATCTCTCTCATCTTGCATCACATTAAAAAAGAAAAATTTTGTTCGAAAAAGGGGCTGACCAATCCTCAGACCGTTCAAAAAAAAATCCGAAAAGTCTACTACATCACCAAGTTTGCGAGCTTGGGCACGAGTCACGACACACGCTGGAAAAACAGGCGGAGAGTCAAGCGCAGCGGGGGCAAACACCTTTTCCCCAGCCAAATCATTCCCAAGAATGAGATCAATCCCTGCAACCGGTAGCTGATCTTGCACACCAACTCGCACTGGGCCAGACATGAAGGAGGAGGAAAGTGTAACTCTGTGAAGCAGCCTGCGTAAAACACTCAGTTTTATTCCCCACACCAACAGGTCAGAACCACAGTACGACTGGCTAGAAAAAGGCACGACACCACGTCGAGCCACAGAATAATAATTGGGACCCTGTCCACCTCGCTGCCAGTCAGAGAAAGAAACCCCTTAGAAATAAACAGCTGAAAAGCATCATCAATCGCTTGTTTTGGCATCTGTCTGTCAAATGCTCATGCCGGCTAGTGATTGACTCACCTTGAATCAAGCCTACAGTAGAAGGGCTTTTACTCTTCGACTGTTCTTTATGCTTTAACATAGGACAGACTGCAATGAGGTGACCAGGTTCATGACAATAAAAACACTCACAGTTTTCAATCGCGGCAGAAGGATTGCGCCGGAAAACCTTAGGTGACCTAGTTTTATTATCAGATGGTACCGGGGATTCGTGATGCACAGGAGACAAAAAGACACTCTTGTGAGTTAGGGCAAACTCATCGGCAAGGACAGCAGCTTCAGCGAGAGACGTAACCTTTTGTTCATTTAAATACACGACAATGCGCTCAGACAAACACTTTTTAAATTCTTCCAAAAGCATAAGTTCTCGCAGCTGCGCAGAATCCTTGACTTTACTGGCTTGACACCATTTATCAAAAAGCAAACCCCCTTTCCTCACGCGCAAATTCCACATAAGTCTGGTTGACACTTTTTCCACAATTTCTAAATTTCTGCCTATATGCTTTAGGTACTAATTCATAGGCATGTAACACCGTAGCCTTCCCCAAACTTCGTAATTCAGACTCTGCTCAACTTTGAGGGTGGCACACACCTCCTGAGCTTTCCCCACCAATTTACACTGCAGTACTAAGGCCCTGTGTAACTGGGATCATCACAGCCCTGTCCCTGAACACCACACGGGACCGTCACATCCTGTGTTGGTTTTTTTGGCTCACCTGCCAAAAGCTACTGAACTAAAAACTGTACTGGCCAAGAATAATGTTGACAGGCCCGGGGGGGGTGGGAGGGGCAACAAGAAAACATTTGAAGGGAAATCTTAAGAATGTAATTCCTCATTCGTTCCATTTGAGTCAAAACTTTTCAAATGAAAGATCAAAAAGGCCTCATTGTTTTCTAGGGAACTTTAAATCCTCTTGGGTCAAAGCAGACCTTTCACACATGATACTGAGCTTGAAACTTGAACGTGAAACTCGTTCTGTTTCACCTACATACACTTTCACATCTCATGTGATCGCTCTTTGTTTTACAGGTAATGAAACGCTTCACGTCCACAGTCAACAGGAAGTTTCTGTATTTATGATGGAAGGTGGAAGACTACTCTTCACCCCGCTTAAAGGGGAATTTGACCAGAATGAACTTTTTGTTGTTGTTCAATAATTCATCAACCAATTTAGGAATGTAAATCAATTATGTCATAGATTAAATGTTCTTTAATTAAGTGAAGTCATGACTGACACATTATAAAACAAAACAACAATATATTGATTGATTTAAAGGCAATAATAATTACATATGAATTCAAACAATTCTATTAAAA